>QOCX01000854.1:14596-64436 GCA_005959815.1 Sarcophaga bullata
AATAAAACCAGTTGTCAAGGAACCGTCAAGAAGGCTATAAAGTCTAAGTTAAATAAAAACCCTCTGCCTTCATATTCCTTTGGGTGATTCTTCAACTCATTTTTGTTAAACCCTAGGAGTTGAGTTGACTCCTAGAACCTACAAAATGTATAACCCCCAAATGCCACATTTTGTATGGAAAAATTGGTCCAGAATATACATAATAATATTGCTCAGATATCATATATAGATGCAAAACATTCTGTTTCTATGCAAATATTTTTAACGACTATTTCGAATTTAGTAGCCTTGAGGATATGTTGGTGCGGGCAATAAGTTGCTTCATGACCAATATGAACAGTTTAATGCAAGAGATTCTAAGGATACAGTATACCTTGTTGCAAACGACGATTAGCAATCTATGAACTGTCTGAAGAACGCAAAGGGCATCCGCTAACATGATAATGAAATACAATCCTCCTTTCTGAAAACCCGAATGAAATAATCAGGAGGTCTTTTTTAAATTTTTTAAATTATTCTTTTTATATTCAGTGACATTTTAAGGCTTAAAATGTTATCAAATCATGTTCTATAAACCTTTTACCCATAATGCAAAGCTCTTTGAAAAATTTATATTGTCAAAAATAATAATAAATCATAATAATTCTAAATGCGACTATGCTTTCAGTAGGGCACATAGACCTATTAGGCAAGCTCACATCTGAGTGCAAACTGTATAAATAAAGATCTAGCGGTGCCAACTTTCAACTCAGAAATTGAAAAATACTTCGAAAGTTACTTGAACAAGTTCGAAGGATTATCCAAAAAAAATCATGCAATCTCCACATTCGTTTAAAATAGTGGGATATTGCAGCTCTAATCTCCCTATATAAAATGATTACACTCATAAATATAACCAAAGCCGAATACTTAATTTATAACCGTATTTACTGGGTTACACCCGTGTAGCTATCTAGTCTAAGTTGTTCACTACGTTGAGTAGAATTCAAAAATAAATTTTAAATATTTCGTCCAAGTACGCTACCCTGGCGAACACCTGCTGGGAAAACGTTCTATTTATTTTCACATAAAAATTTCTTTCAGTTAGGTACGATTTCAAGAGCAAGTAAAATGGGGTTGGAAGCAATTTTTTCAATTTGAAATATAACCCACCATGCCATACTTTATCAAAAGCCTGCTGTACATCCAGAAAAACTCCTGAACATACGATGGCATTGTTCCAGAGTACCATGTTTTTTCCTAAAACCAAATTGGTAATCAGTAATGATGTTCTTTTCCAAAAAATATACTTTCAAATATTTTGGAGAATATAGGCAGTAAACTTGTGGGTCTATAAGATGCAAGATTTTCTTCAGGATTGTTCGGTTTATTTACCATAATTATTTCTGCGCACTTCCACTGCGAGGGAAAGTAAGTCAGCCTTAACATTTAGTTATAAATAAATGTTAAATATAAAATAGCCTTTTTTGGCAGTGCTTGAATTGCTTTTCCATTAATGCCGTCGTAACCAGGGGACTTTTTGCAGTTTAGTTTTTTTATTTCTTCTTTAACTTCAGTTGGAGATACATGTTTTATTGGCCAATGCATAGGGCAAGAACTATCTAAAAATTCATTTATTTCATTAGTGAAAGGATTGGGATTTGCGTAAGGTTTAAAAGTATTTTGCAGTATTTTGAAAAGATTTTGCATCATACATTGCTACTATCTTTCACCGGAGCATTTCTTTTTGTTGGTCCTTTTATATATTTTGTCACCTTCCACAACGAGAACTCATTATCTTTTATATTATTGGTATTCAAATTACTAAGATAGTTACCAATCTGATCATTTTTTATATTATAAAGAGCAATTTTAAGATCTTTAACAGCTTTATTGAAAATGCGTTTGTAGTTAGGATCTCTGCTATTCTGCCATCTTTTTCTAAGCCTTCCCTTTATTAATAAAAGCTGTCTGATCTCAAATGTTAACAAAATTTGGTTATGATTCCGTTCAATCGATGATATTGAAGTTGATAAAAATTCTGCTTTATGAATTAAATAATTAAGCCTTTCAACAGCAACATCAATTTCTGCAGTAGTTTTTAGGGATATATTAAGATTTATATTTCTCTCAATCCAAGTAGTAAACAGTTTTAAATCAGTTCTACTATTTATGATTGTTTTTGTTGTAACCTGATCAGAAGAAGTATTAAGTGTGGAAGACTCATATCAAAATGAAAATAATAGCAGTTAAATATAAAAACAAAACGTCTATTGTGGCTATTAGGCCCAAAATCTAGTTTGAGTTTAAGAAACAAAGTACTCATTTACAAAACTATCCTGAAACCAGTTTGGATTTATAGAATTCAACTTTGGGGAACGGCCAGCAATTCAAATATTGAAATACTTCAACGTTACCAATCAAAAACTCTGAGGCTCATTGTCAACGCTCCATGGTTTGTATAAAATTTCTCAATCCACAATGACCTTTCCATTCCAAAGGTAATAGACGAAATAAGAAGGTTCAGTGAAAACTATTTAGACAGGCTAATTCACCACGACAATCCATTAGCTATTACGCTTCTTGATCACACCAACGAAATAAATCGACTGAAAAGACACCACATTCTGGATTTGCCATTTCGAAATTAATTATGTATCTATTTTTCTTATTATAAATATGTAAATATTTATATACTTCAATACTATTAATTCATAGATAAAATTTCCATAAGTATGTACGTTGTTGGCCTCAATGGAGTTCAACATATATGTTAAATAAATATTATATCAAATTTGCTTATTATCCCAAAGGGATAGATTGTAAATAAAGTGTTGATAAAAAAATAAAATAAAATAAAATAAAAAAAAATATATTTCGTGAACCCTCCAAACTTATTTCATTATTTATTATTATGTATTTATGCATCAAAAATGTTGAAAATTTTTGGCTTAAAGTTCATTGGATAAGACAGCATATATAAAATGTATAGTCTTTAAATAATAACTACTGTAATTTTTGTCCGATTTTATCAAACGAAGTTTCAATCTTTTCCCAAGTGAACGCACTTTTAGAATATCACCACTTGTTTTATACTTTTTGATTAAATTTTGCAATTAAGAATGGCCAAACTTGAAAAAATAAGAAAAAAATAATGTTTTTCAACTTTAACCCATTAAAACTATGTATACCGTTTCAAATGCCAATCTCTGCCCTTTCTAAAAAGCTTTGGATTTTTAAAATATGTTCAAATATATTTTGGTAATCAACAATTTTGTATGTAAAGATCAGAAAAATAGTTTTTGTCAAATAAAGCCAATTTGGAGGTTCGAGAAACACAAAAAATATATTTTTGAATTCTACTCAATCCTGTGAACAACTTGTTATATGTAGTTACTCGGGTGTATTTTCACTGTTGCACCGAGTTTTTATTGTTTTTAGTTTTTAAGGATTGTATTATTGTTATTTCAATTTAAAATTAAAAATTCAATAACTAAAGTTGAAAAAAACTTCACTACTCTACTACGAGGCGCTTACGACAAAAATTCCGCCTCTAGAAATTGTGATGTACCGAACGAAATCGTGAAGATTCCGCAGCTTAGCCGTGAAAAGGTCAAAGTCACGAATATGTGACTTGGGAACAATAAAACAACACGTCTGATTGACGTAATAGAAGAAGTAATAAGCTAGCAGGGTGCATGCAGCATCTTATTTATAAAATATAACTATAGGAAAGTATTGCGATTGAAATCTCAGCGACTGTCGTGTCCTGAAAAAAGGAGACTACAAGGTATACGCCAATTACTGGGGTATAAGTCCTCTCCCTATTACATTATCAGGCTCTTATGTGCGTAATAACGACTAATAACGTAAGAACGACTAAAGTCGATCCATCCATCCATTATCGACGAGGTCTTCACGTTATAATGAGCACACATCATCTTAGTGTAACCACAAAGCAGCTTTCGATAGGAATCGTATTTATGCCATGATGTCTGAGCTCGGTATTCCTGCGAAAGCAATGATATTTGGCTATGCAGATTGAAGTTGGGAAACTCATGTCAAGGTTGAAATGACACGCTTAGTACCTTTTGATACGGTACGCGGATTCAGATAAGGTGATCCCTTATCATACGACCACTTTTTCAGAGTGTTCTGAGAAAGGCAGGAATGCATCGCAAAGACAAAAAAGTGTGTTGTAGCTTACATATGCAGTCGATCAAAGGGCATACCAAGAGAGTTGTTGCTACTGCCTTTAACGGTATTGAAAGGGGGTCTATCAAAATGGGTCTGGCAGTAAATTAGGGCAGAATTTGCGACAAATAAGAGAGAATAACAGAATGTTCGAGAGAAAAGTTAGACACAAAAAGCTCAAAGATCTTCATAAATGGCTTACACTGTTTTGGATTGTAATCAAAGAGTGAATTTTGTTAAAAGGGATACTATAGGATTACAACTGGACATTGTGGGGTGTTGTAAGGAATTTTAAACTACCTGTAATATTGAAGTTACTTTTACGCCGCAAAATCGCATTTTTAGTTTTGTATGATCAAAAAGCTATTGCCTAAATCAATCGGATAAAAGCTTCTGGTATAGATAAAATCAGTTATGCTTGTTACACTGCATAGCACAGCAGTATAAAATGTATTACCAATGACATCAAAAGTTTTTGAAAACTACTAAAGTCTAAACTAATGCCAATTTTAAATGCGAGTAGAGACTCAAGAGGAAAACACAGTATCATTTTTTGTAGTATGAATCTTTTGTTTGTGCAATCTCTTTAAATTCAAGTATTCATTTCGAATAATAAAGACCGTTAATATATACTGTAAATCTATGTTATATACTGCAAAAATCTTAATAAAAAACTGAAACTCCTTAATTACATTATTATTATAATGCAGACTGATACTAGTGCTACTGTTGTACATTAAGAACCACTATTACAACTTGCATTAAAAGTTGGGTTTAGTTTAAGGTAACTTTAATTAAAGTGAACTTTAAAGTCACCTTTAACTTTTTTTCGTTATTACAACCTAGACAAAATAAGTTAACTTTTTCAAAGATATGGTAGGGCCAGAGCAATGTCGATAATACTGTTCAATTAAACAAGTGCATTAAAAACGCAGTGGCAACGACTTTCCTTCTTATTTGTTATGTTTATTCATTTGTTTATAAAATTTTTGTGTTGAGCTTTTAGTTTTTTTATTTTTCTGCTTTAAAATATATATGAATACGCCAATATCCAATTTGATTTAAAAAACTATTATTATATTAACGTTTGTATTTGGAGTTACCATATTTAAAATAATATATATAATATGGCAAGTTAATATATAAAGTGAACTTTAAAATTTAATGCGCCCTTTTATGTTAACGTGTACTCACAATAAATAAAATTAAGTTATCTGCCTGTTAAAATCCTGCCTTTAGTTAACGGCAAGTTGTAATAACGGCCCTAAAATGTGGAATATAAAACACATATAACATTTTTTAAACCGCATTATTTAGAATTGAACGAAGTTTGAGACCCTAGTTCTGCTTCATTAGTTCGTAGCATAAGATAGACTTACAAAATAATTTTAAAGGAATATTTTTTATAACGATGAATTATTATTAGACTATAATGCAACGTTTCAAAATATATGATCTTGCAAAATTAACAACTACACATATACTACTTATGCACAAAATATTAAATGCCATAGGTATAACTTTAACTTGAACCAGTTTTGAACAATTTCAATTAGATTTTGCTTTAAATTTTTCTCGCTTGTATTATAAATTTTATAAATGGTCTTAGTTATTTTTGACGGTCTAAGGATATGATTTACTTTTTTGTGATTATTATTATTATTATTTACAGATGCAGTCGCCGTAGTGTAGTATGAAGCGTGTTGGCTTATTAGACCTGAAGCCGTGGTTCAACCCGTGACTTAGACATCTCGAACATAACGAAATATGAATAAAAAGATTTCTTTCGACGACTTCCTCTCAACAGTTTTCTAGTAAATACTCTGAGAATAAAATAAAATTGCCATGAAAAGTTTCTCAAAAATCCGTCGTTCGGAATCGATTTTAAATCACTCACGACTAAAAGTTAACACACAATACATGATTCGTATGAAAAACTAGATCGTAATGATTTATGATATTAAATTGTTATTTGCTGTTATATTAAAAATAATACAATTTATATAGATCTTCCCATTTTACGTTGTATATTAGAATTTTAAAGTTTTTATATATTAAAAAGTATGAATTGTAATTTTATAATTATTTAAAAATAAATTCTGATACTATTAGAAAAAAAATTAAATATTTTAACACATTTGCTGCCAAGCCATTGGCTTTCTGTTTTGAATATAAACAGATATAGTTGACTTTAATAATTAGTGTACGAGTTTTAATAATTAAAATAACAAAAAATTATAATGTAATTGTAATCTTTTGTAAGTTTATACACTTGTATATTTATATTTGTGACCATATAAAACGTACAAAATGTACTTTATATGTACTAAAATTATCACGAATGTATCCTTGCTGGAAGTGCGTAACACTTCATCAATCACGACTATATTCGTGGTTGGCAGTAAATGTGTTAAATTAATGTTTTTGATGAAATACTATATATGCCAATGTTTATAAAATTTCATCGACGATATGATAACAAGTATACAAGTTATCGTTTCGGAAGATATATAATTATAATTTTATCTAAATTCATATATTTGAATGCACTTTTGTGGAATATGATTTAATTCAATAGATTGATAGAGCTCAGATGATCTGTGATAGTAATAACCTTCCACTTTTCCAGTTGACTTCGTAAAGCATATATAGTAAAATCCAGCAAAAGATGCTCCGTTTATGTCCCGTATCGTATGATCAGGTACAAGAAAATGTTCTTTCCACCGCATAAAAACGTAATCGCTATTTGCCAAGCTGATATAATCGAAATTGTCAGAGTTAAAGTTTTCTTGATATTCTTCAAACGCCTTAAATTTACCCTGAAATGAAATAAGGGATCATTTTATATTACGTATCTATTCAATATATTTTTTAAATAATACTACTAAAAATGTTATAAGTCCAAATCCTACGGCGTAACGGAAGCGAAAGAGGTCTCAGAAATTATTATAAAACAGAAATAGTGGGTACTTTCAAATTTTAATGATAAAAAAACATTTGAATTATTTTAAATCACAGATCATTTATCTAGAATCCAAACTTTTTACAAGTGATTGCTTATAGTTGTTTTAGTCAAATATTTTCTGTTTCTGTTTTAAAATTAAGAAATTCGTTAATGAATATTTGGGTATCTCTTATGAGTCCTTATGAGTCAGTTTTAAATTTAAGGGATAAAACTGCCAAACCACTAAACCAGTTGCATTTCACTTTTAAAAGTAATAAAAATATATAAAACCTTTTATTCTCACATTTGATTGATTGTGTCTTCTCTTTTAATATGTTAAACACATTATTCACATTTTACCATACAAACAGATTTTTCAGTAAACAACAACTAATAACATAAATATAACTACAGAAGTATAACCGCAATATCACACAATACAAAGTTATTTTATTAAATAAAGAGAAAATATCACACATTAAATCAATCATAATTACAATCAAAACAAAAAGTCCATTCTGAATATTTAGTTAGCAAGTGGTTTACACTTTTGGGGAAACACTTAATTGGATGCTTTCAAAGTGGATATGAAATTTGTAAATGGGTTTATTTTTGGCTTCGGTTTCATGTTTGCCTTCACCTCTTTCCAAATAATGGGTTATTTTGATATAAGTCTCTATTTTCTCTTTCTATTGGGACTTTCGAACTTACTGTTTTGCAAAATCAATATGAACGAGTACAGCTTGTGTAAATAATAAAATTGTGTTCATCAAAAATCACTGTCTGGTGTCGATTTTAGGCTGGCGAATCCATCAGTCCATATTTCATTAAGAAATATGTTGATGAGGCCGTTACCGTCAAGGGAAGAACCATAAGTCGATAATTACCAAATTCTTTTAGATGATCCGCACTCCAACGACATGCAGTAGGGCAGTGCGTACCATACAGCTCATGTCATTTGCAGGTGATGTGAACTAGTCACTAAGATGGTTCAATTTAAACCAGTTTGACTTTTTCATGTCGGGTTTTCTTAAATCGTAGGAGAATAGTAATAAGCCACAGTGGTCATCAAAGACAATATTACCCATATCATCGACCAAATTCAGATTGCGCCAGAGTGCTCCAGAGAAGCCATGGCAGACATTTAACGAAATTATATTCAACACGTAATGATATCAATAGTTCTTTAAAACGGGCAAAAAAGCTTTTATTCTTATGATTGTGTCTTGTAGAGTATTAGTTTTGTCGTACTAGATAGCTCTCTGCTACTCAATTGTTTACTGAGACCATAGCAACACCTGTTGGCAAGAGTGATCCTGCGCTTAATCTCCAGACTGACATCATTTTAGGTAGTAACGCCGGAGCCAAGATAAATAAATTCCTTGATTATATCGAAAGTATAGTTATCGGCCGTTATATGAGATCCAATACGCCATATCTACATTGTTTTTATTCTGATTAGCATATTTTAAATGAATTTGATATTAAGTTGTGGCTTTTTTGAGACTTCCGTCTTATTAATTATAACACATGTACAATTAAAATGGATAAAACAATACAAATGACGTGATTGAAGTATTAGCTGGAAGCTCAATTGAATCTTTCAGCGCGTTAAATATTCTGACAAAAAATTAGGTAAAAATAAGAAAATCTGAAAAAGACGTAACGTGAACAAAATTACAATAAAATACAAGACAATAATTACGTGCAAATAAACTATAAAAAGAAAAGAAAACAAAAATATATAATATTAATTTATGATAGTATTTAAAAACAAAGAAGTTTACAGAAAAAACTGAATAAAATAATATTGAGTAAAATTATCTGTAAAATAATAAGGGGAAAAAATAAGAAAAGCGCAATAAATTCCTATATAATAAGATACTTTATTGTGTTTGAACTATTGTAGAACATATTTCATAAATAAGTATTTAAATGGTACAACTGACAACGACGTATACTAAATGTCTTAAAAATCCAAATAAAAACGAATTGATAAAAGAATTCTTTAAGGACATTAGTTAAAAATATAAAATAACACATTAATTACTACAAATTATTTTATAAAACCAATTGCTTTAAACAAACAGTAAATACATTAAAAATTATAAACAAAATAAATATATATATATATATTTAATATGATGGACATTGAATGATACATCGATGTTCAACGCAATGCAACGCATGAAAATATCGACGTTTTCTGTGCATCGAATGATTTTTGTAATAAAACAGAAGTTCTCCCAAATCTATGTAGGGCATCTCCATAATATCTTCCGCAAGCCTATTACAGTGCCAAACTTCATGGTACTGTTCGGCATCAGTAAGGGTAAGGTAAGGTAAGTTGGTTTGTTCATAAACCCAAGTTTACATTATGAAATATATTAACGCCGCACACGTTTCAAGTTTGTGTTTTAAAGATTCGTTCTCGTAATCATAAAATTTACATATCGGGATTGGATCAATATCTACTTTAAAGCAAGTATTTTCTTCTAAACGCAAACTTATTTCCGCTTGACTTGACAAGAATGTTTGTCTTTCTTCATCATTTCTTTCGCTGAGAAAATCCAACTTAGAAAGGTTCGTATTCGTTTTTGCGAACTTCTACGCGACCTGTTGTCTAGTCCTGCTACTGTATTCAGTATTCAATTCTAACATTGACTCAAGCTATTGAACTGAGTGGTCAGACGGCAACCATGCTGATAAATAGATGCTTGGAAGTAACTTGCTCTGGGACCACCCCGGTTCTGTCCAACTATATGTCCATGACCGATCTGTATACCACAGAATGTACTTTTTTTAAAACAGTATGTGGCAAACCAAATTATTCATTATATTCTTATCAAACATTCTCGTTGGGAAGCATTCCGCCTTAGCGCAGATTCTTACACTAACCGCATTGACACTATCACTACATAAACTGTGGGGAGAGTTTACACGAACGCTATCACATATAGATTATGAGCAGAGGATACACTACAAAAAAGAAAAGTATCACTACTTACATCTTAAGCCGACTTAAGAATAAATTTAATTAAAATCATTCACTCTTTTTCTGTGTTCAATAGAGTTTTTAATACGAAGTAAAACACTGTTTATATTATACTAGCTAAAACCCGGAGTGCTTCGCTACCCCTTAGCATTATTAAATAAAACATATATATATTTTAAATACATATTTAGTTTGTAAATTTGTTCTTTTATAAGAAAATCTATAGCTACTAAAACATTCTCACTGTAATCTATTTCCGAAGTGTAATTAAAAGCAATACGTTGTTATGTATTGGGAGCGCTTCGCCGACTACGAATACGATAACGATTTTCTTCACGGCGTACGTCTCGTTGATCTTCGGTCTCAGTAGTTCTTGATATTGACGACCGAGAACGTTCATTATTGAGTCACCGTGCATGTTCATCTAACGTCTCTGTAGCTCTTGTTATAGTCGAGCGTTGACTTCAGTTTCAGAAGATATCAAATTTCAGGTTCTAGATCGTTGACTTTGAAAGCGTATATTACGATGTTCTGATGTTCCAACAGCTCTAGCACCTAACGTTCTCAATCGATAATTTTCTTTCTTTCTTCGATAACGTTCGTTATGCTGATCAGTTGTTTCGGAAACTCTGGAAGCTAATGTTCACAATCGCAGGCTTTCCAGGCGTTCGCTATGCTGATCGTTTGTTTCGGAAGCTCTGGAAGCTGATATTGGCAATCGCTGACTTTCTAGGCGTTCGCTGTGCTGATCAGTAGTTTCAGCAGCTCTAGAGATTGATGCCCGAGATTGATGCGCTTTGAGATTGTAGTATTAAAGTCTTTTGGGTATGTTTTGAAAGTGCAGGCTTTTTCGGTGGCATTTTGTTTACTATTTTTTACAAAATATTTAATTTTTAAAATAACGTATAACGATTTGAGAATCTAGAGTTCAACCGAACTTTTTTAAGTCCATAATATAAAGATTACTTGACGTTCATCTTAGATTAATACACACTTTTAGGTAAGACAATACTTTTTTATATTTTAACGGGTAGTGGGTATTTTACAAATACCGTTCTGTTCTAATTATTTACATACTAAGCTGACTGCATCGAATTATATTAAGAATATACCTCCAGTTTATAAACATCTAAAGAGATGTTCAATTGATATTCAGGTAGTAAAGGTAATAATTTTTATGAGACCTGTTGGGATAAATATGTTTATCGAACATACTTCACTTGTAAAGGGTTATGTGGCATTTATAAAACTTACCTCTTATGGGAGATAACATGGTTATATGTCCTTAAACGTTTATACAAAATCTACAATTTGGTTGGTCACGAATTTAGTTATTAAATTAAAAAATTTTGGTATTAAATTTATATGTAAGGTGCCACGCATACAGTTGCTAATTTTGCAGATTGTACATGCGAAATTTGAAGGCCCTAGCTCTAATAGTTTTCAAGATATATGCAATTAGTTCGTATCGGAGGTGCCACGCCCACTATTGATAGCCTACACATCTTAGCCCAAAATGATCACATTGATATTACATGATAAATTTAAGAACTGATAATCTGCCTATTTTCTCCCTAAATGTTCATATCTATTTACAGATTGTACATGCAAAATTTGAATGCTCTAGCTCTAATAGTTTTCAAAATATATACATGTAATTTATAAGGAAGGTGCCACGCCCACTATGTTCAGTACGCCCATTTTAGTCTTTAAAATATTAGTATGGATACTAAACTGATTCCGATAAAATTTGAGAGCTTTAGATATATTTTTTTAGATATACTAATTTCATACATTCTTTACATTGAAGGTGGCACGCCCACAATATCATTCCCGTTCCCAAAATGTTCGCGGTGGATATCAAAATTGTCTGTACAAAATTTGATGAGTCTAGCTATTGTAGTTTCTGAGATATACAACTATTTATACTTATTTTACAGGTGGGCGTGACACCTCGCCTACTTAAAATTTCAAAGTAAAATATAGGATATAGTTCCTTTTAGATATACAGGAAGTTGCTGGTAAAATTTCATGAAAATCGGTTCAGCCGTTTAGCTTCCTATAAAGTACAAACAAACACACAAACAAACAAACAAATAAACAAACATACGTTGATTTTTTATATAAGATGTTCAAAAATTCATAAAAGCTCTATACATAATACATATCGTTAGTTTAATTCGCAAATGTGTTTTTACAAATTTTTCAGGAGGCACAAAAAACATTGCAGCTTTTTCAATTCTTAAAATTTGTAAACTTTTAAACGCAATTATTTTTACAAAATAGCTCTCTTAAATGACCTAGATCAATTAACCAATCAATTAATAATTAATATTCGTGGAGTTAGCATGTGCTTTTGATATTTTTCGTAGTTTTGTGGACTTAGTGTTTTTGCAAACCACAAAATTACAACAACTTTGAACTACATAATGACATTTTTTGTTGTCGTAAAATATGTAATTTGTATAATGTTACCATTTTGCATTAAAATCTCAAATTTGGAAAAAGTGGACTTAGCGTCTTTGCGAATTATACTAACGTTATTTTACATATTGTGAGTGTCAAAAGAAAGAAAACTTGATTTTATGTGATAATAATAAACTTAATGGTAATATTACTATTAATTATACTCATAACTTAATTACAAAACCTAATAAAATTGGTTATAAGTTAAAGTCAAAGGAAAATAATACATTTTAAAAACTAGTTACATATGTATAAAAAAGATTTCAAATTTGATAACAAATCGATAGCTTTTTAAGATATTTTTATTTATATCTTTTCTAATATTTTGACATTTTTTGCAAATTGGCGAAATTTGCTTTAAAGAAAGCTCCATTGCAGTCAAAACATAATGTAGGCGTAGTTTCCTCCTTTACCAGGTATCCATGCGTTCCAAAACTATGATCCAAACGGAGACGGGAAAAAATTTGAATTTCAAATCCATTGACTGTGGTAAGGTACTGCGGCTGATCATATTGCATATTTATGTCTTTGTAATAAGGATGGTAGTAGTCAGATCAGCTTGATCTTTTTGTTGAATAATTTCTTTAATCAAACTTCGAACATCAGATTTTTCATATTTAATTTTCATTTATAGGAAAAGGGATTATTAATAGATTTTGCAACCAACAAACTCAAGCAATACCACTGATAATTTTGACCCATCTGTGATGAGAAACTTCCATCCAAAGAAATGATTCTTATTCTCAAGATACAATCGAGCAAATGTATTCCTGGACCTATTAAGTTTATCATATTTGAAAATTAAAATATCACATAATTCATTGCTGAATAACCAAGAGGAGTTTTTGATTAACTGTTTTATTAATTATATCTCAACCGATGCTAATTGGAATGAATCTGTTAATGATGATTTAGTTGTGTTTTTTTTTTTGATGCACACATTTTTTAATGACTTAATTCTAGAATTGTTTTTAAAAACAATGTTGTTCATTAATTTAAATATAATTTCCTGAATCCAATAATGCAGATTCTGCCAGTATATGTTTTATCGGCGTAATCCTAAACACATAAATACCAGACTTTATAACTTGATAATATGAAGCCTTTATAATATTTATTGTAGACTAATAAATTTTGCTGAGAATCAATGCACGAGTAATATAAATGAGTGTGTTAATGTAGTCGAAAGATTTATTGCTTGATACATACGAAATTAAGTTATTTCTAGGACTTATTAATCCTCTCGAGGATAAAAAAAGGTTCTTCTCATAGGTAATTTTTCGTAAATAATATACCTAAAATTTTCAGCTTAACTATATTCTTAATATTTTCATTATTAATTTGCAAACTATAAGATTTAGTATCATTACCTTCGCCCCACATGGGTAACGATCATAAGTAAGTGTACGTATCTTCAACCTGTTTGGGGATGGGGTGCGGAACTAAAGGTTGCCCTAATGTCGTGAGAGGACTCGTTTTCAAATTGATGTCTCTTAGACGACTTTCCGACATGCCCGATCACGCATAATTTCTATACCTCTAATCTGAAGTATTAAGCAGTCCGTGTTCATCAGACGGTTTGCAGTCAGAGTTCTAATCCTGATACTCGGGCGCCTCAGTGAGAACAGTCCAAGTCCTTATCAACATCCATTCCCTATCACTAGAGGGCTCTATTTGAATAAAAACTAACCAAAAATCAAGAACATGGACAAGAATACAAACATTGATGGCAATCTGGCTGTTGAACCTGAACAGGACCCGTCCCTTTTCATTGCACAATTTCAGGCGCGCAATGTGAGGACAACAACAAAATCGTTCTGAATTTCGATCCAAGTGGTATGACTGTGGAGGGGTCATAGCCCCGGCGATTCCCACTTCGATAGACGATATGTGCGTGGAGTCATACTCTGTCCCCCTACTATCAAATGAAGACGGTGATACCACTTTTATCGAAAGGCTCCCCTTCAGTCGGGTTCAGCTTACCACTGGAAGTAATGAGGAGGTGACCTCCCAATCTAGAAATTCTCTCGTCAGACAGGATACTTTCAACCTTATAGGGCAGTCAGTTACTGATTCCAACTGCATGGGGAAAAGTATCTCGACTGGCAAGGGGAGAAAATCTGAGCAGAAACGTTCCGCATTGCATAAGAATAGGAAGTCATACACTGTCTTAAAGAGATTTGCAAGCTGCTATACACATTCTCTATCAGTTAAGGAGCGGAAGATGCTGACTAGACACAGTGACCCTGTTTCGAGGTATGAAACCAAATACCGGAGTGGAGTCCTTTCACGAACTGCTGACTCTTGTGAGAAGGAAGCCCCTTGAATGCGGATAATTGCATGGAGCCAATTACTACTACATCTAAAGTCACAAGCAAGCGTCGAGAAGGTTCGGCACTTATACTCCCTCGTGTGAATAGTATGGGTATAAAGTAAAGAGGGAAGAAACTAGCGCTAATACTCGACAACTCAGACTTCCATGCAGGTTTCCCTCAAGGGAAATCATATTAAAAGGAATAGATCTCATGAGATACCTTCCTCTGATTCAAAGCGTTCGAAAAAATAGGCCGTCTGGGAATTAATTAATTAATTGGCCTTTATCGACAGTTCAAATTTGGATGGCAAAATCACTCCTGAAGGATGGGAACTAATTTAAGACTCATCAATGTTCTCCATCAGATGGTCCAAAGGCATTAAGGTCGCAAAGTTCGTGGAAGCAGTGAACCCTCAATCTGAACTTATTGGGAAACAGAACGATAACTTCAACAACAGCAGGGTAGTTACGGTGACGATAAAATGAAAGGCTACGATCTTCGAATCGTGATTTTCCTCAGTAGTTTGCGTGGGTTGGCTCACCTCAGGATATTTTATCCGGACATATGTGACGTCAAAAAACCCGTGGACGCTGTAATTGACGCAGATAAATCCGCTGATACTGTAACCTGTATACATGCCATACGAGGTCGCAACTCCTACTATTGGCCTCATTGTCGGTGGAGCATTCGAAAAAGAAAAGTAGTCGTCTCGTCTTGGGTTGTAATACCAATGCTCATCATATCCAATGGGGAAGTGCAGACGGTAATACGCCGACGAAATTGTGTAAGGAAAGCTTTAATTAATATCACATGGTCTGTGACTAGGGATGGTTTCAGACGAATGTTCTTTCTAGGATCACCAATTGATAACCTTCATTATCTATCTAGTGGTTTTCAGAAGACATTTACATCAACATTTTATTGTCTTGTTACAAAGAAGCTTGTCCCTTACTTCCCAGCTCTGCTTTGCGATTTGTGATAAATTATACGAACACCCAGTGGACATATATTGTCTCCGGTGGTGTAATCTGCTTGAAGGTAGAAAAATGTGCTTGTGGTGTTTATACCGAAAATCGGTAAACCCAGTCAATCCCTAAGGATTATAGAGCGAAATCGCTCTGATCCATTCTTTTAAAAGCTCTGGAGAGACATCGATCTACAAGTCGGTTGAGTGCACCTTTCATGATGTGACAGGCTTTGTTGACGTAAATTTGGCTAGGGGTTAGTGGTGGTGGTGGATTAGTTTCTAGTCTAAAAAGTAAGGTCTTTAAAGTTGCGGCATATGTCGATGATGTGGAAATCGGGCTGCTGGAAATAGCGCTCGCCCGGATACTCCGGAAAACAGATCGTCTTCTTTCTTTGGGAAATATATCCATCTTCACAGATGCCCCGAAGTTAGATGGAGGCACGCGTGCTGGGGTTTTCCGGTCTTGATCTTCACTTGAGATTAAAGTATGACTGTAACGTATTTCAGGCAGATATTTTTGCTATATCAAAGGTTATTGAGACCGTAGCTAAATGGCTTACTTCAGAATCGGAATCGAATCTTTGTTGACAGTCAGGCTGTCCTAAAGCCAATTGCGTCGGTATGGTGTAAATCACGTCTTGTTCGTGAGTGCAAAGTATTTAACGACCTTGGGACCAGATCGAATCCGTGTATTCTTGGTTCCAAGAAATAATGGTGTACTCGGTAATGAGGTGGAAAACGCTCTCGCTAGATTAGGTTCACTTCCTGAGGACGACTTAACCCCTAATCCACTATCTTTACACCCAAAAACAATAAAATTTTTCCTATTTTTTAATTTATTATCGTTAGGAGGATTACCCCCCATTCCTAGGATTCTTACCAAAATGATTACTAATTCAATCTCTAACAATAAATAATCAATTATTTTTATTAACCTTTATAGTCTTGATAACGCTAATTACTTTATACTTCTATATACGATTATCATACAGAGCATTTAGACTTAATTAATAATTGAATAATTAATAATAATAATTAATAATAATAATTAATAATAAATAATAAACTCACTTACTTAAGAACTTTTGTAACATATACATTCTTCTCTTCAATAGGATTATTTTTAATATTTTCTTTATATTTTATACTTTAAGGCTTTAAGTTAAACAAACTAATAGCCTTCAAAGCTATAAATATAAGAATAATCTTTTAAGCCTTAGTAAATATTTACTTCTTTAGAATTGAGAATTGAGACTAAATTCTCAAGTGAGACTACCGTCTCATTATTGAATGAGTCAGAGGGAAGAGTAAAATCTTTGGGATGATAAATCGAGATGTTTTGTGTCTAGGTGTCTATGGCCCGCTATATGAGGTTATTTATCGGTTTCATTAGAGTGAACTGCGAGATTAAATCGATGACAAGGATATGGACGAATTGCAGCTAACTATAGCAGGGTATATTGCGATGAGGAGAAGGTGGAAACTATTGAACTCCTCCTCAGCAACTGTACAGCCCTTAGTAGGTAGAGTTTGAGGATAAATAAAAAAAAATTCTTTATTTAATAAACCTTTAATTTTTCATTGGTGATTTATTTATTTATTTAATTTAACGATTAGACAAAAACACTAAACACAAATTTGTGCATGCACTTTAAATTGAATTATTGTTGTGATCTCATTCAGCTTTTAACGTATTGTAAAATGTGGACATATATTTGAATACAGTATTGAAACTACAGTATTCATTATTTTATACAATCATTCATATGTGAATAAGTAATCATAAGCACACCCAATCAAAACAACAGTGAATGATTCACACAACACAGTTTATCATTCAAATAAAATACATTCTCTATTGAAGCTATTAAGCAAATCAAATTTACATTCGAAGCCGATCTACTTCGTAATTTATCTCGTCTTGAAACGACATAGTAATTCAAATGAATTCGTGTGTTTTTTAATAAGCGCAAGATTAATTCACTATTTGCATATATTGCTACACTATATAGTCGAGAGTTATAGCGAGTCAGCTACCCAGAAGAACAAGGGCCATATTGGCACAGCTGTGGTCCGGCTGGTCGAACATCCTAAAGTGCTACAGAGAGTGGATTGTCCTTAATACACTAAATAGATGCCCATCACGTCACCTGGACCTACACGACACGGCAGACCTCTTGGACTGCTCGGCCAAACTCAACCATATGACAAGTGGACTTGTGATTAAGTACCATACAAGTGGCCCAATTCCTACCAATTACCAGCCTACTATTACCAACAGTTCCATATCACCATCGCATTCCATCACATTGCATCTCCTCTCATCTTACATCTCATCTATTTCAACAACAGGCAACAAAATTTAGATGTAATACTGTAAACAGAAATTTCATAAACAAATAAATAAATCAAGGATTTATTTAAATAGCTAAAGAATAAATCATTCATTAAAATAAAATAAATTTACTTCTGATCGCTAATCGTTAGCAGGTGAAAATAAAACATTTTACTACTTGGTGCCCTCAGGAATACTCCAATGGAAACCATTAGCTGAAAAGCTAGCACCACAATCGTATGCAAGCACCATCAAAGGGATGTCTCCTCTATGGAAAGGTTCTCTATTGGAACTCAAAAGGAAGAAAGATATCCCTGCATTCATAAAAACATCACTGTATATAAAAAGACGGAGCATAAAGTTTACATCGAATCGCATACTCAGTGTCCTTGGTAACTAAAACAGTGGACTGTGCGTAAAAACGCGGACGAGTTCCATAGAGAAGAGGATCTAGATGGTACTCTATTCGTTATGGGCATTGACCAGGACTCTAAGTGCTGTGTTATTGGTCATTTCTAAAACTGTCAAAACAGCGATCCGGAGAACAACTAAACACACCAGACACTAGAAAACGCATTTGAAGCCCTTGAGTGGAAGACACCCGCCTAACTGACAATATCCAAAGGGAAGGCGACGACCAACATCCCCAACTCTCTAGAAGAATGAATTCTGACCGAGATCATCCAAATAAATCTCCACCAGAGCCAGATTTCAACTAACGGTCTGTTGGATTAAATAACCTGAGCAGTAACGTTCACAGTTTATGTCAATGCAATTTATTTTTTCTCTCCTTGAGTTCTTAACATCGGGTGCAACAGTGTTGAAACAGAGCGATGACAACATGTAACTTGAGCCAGCCTATTTGCGGAATACTTATGCACATGGGGTGGAGCTGATTATAATAGTAGAGGGATATATTAATACCTCAACACTAATAACCTAATAAGTAATAGGTAGTAAAGCCATTTTTATTAAGAAAATCAGAGAGGAAGTGTTAGACACAATAATTTGCCGCTTGTCGACGTGATCCAAGAACGGAGGGTTCTCAATGAATACTCCTTTTTGGACCATTGATTTATAGTTTTCAGAATTGATCGTTCACCACCCGATTCTATAGGTTTGTAGAATAATATGAGGACCAACTAGGTTGGATGTAATATTACCATCACTCCTACAAAATGATTTAGACTTTATAATGCGTGTCTAGCTTAAAAATTGGCAGAAGGCAGGGTAGCATTCGTACCAGAGATCAGCAATGAGTATTCAAAAAGATGAGTAGATTCGAATCATACACATAATTTCTGATATTTATACGCATTCATACTTATTCTTATATCATACTCATCATACTCATACTTAATACTACGCATGATGTTGTTGATTTCGACTCTCCATGACTCAAGATATGCACAACTCCCAAAATAAGTATGATTCGACTACGAACACTAAAGTACTTACTAGAAGGTTGTGTGTTTCCTCTGTTTGCTGCTCTGTGTTTTTTTGCTTGTGTGCCTTTTTACTTTTGTTTGTAAATGCAACAATAACTAAGACTGTAAATTTTGATGAAAGATTCGAATCACTCAAATCATTTATGAGTATTATAAGTATTTTTCTAATCTAATGAATTAAACATATTTCCAAAGTTATCAGTTCGATGTCAACGTTGTACTCATACTCATTGAATGAATCAGAGTAGTTAAATTTTAATACTGTTGGCTGACTAATACTCAAAATTTCATGATTGCTTATTTCAGCTCCCCTGTGAATCACAAATGTTCACAGCCGCTTGATGACATTAACTGAACAAGGACTTGAATTAGTCTGCTACGGGGACGATGTGCTAATACTTCTAGGGGATATGAATCCGCACCATCTGTGCAGGAGAGCGGAACAAGATATGTTTATTTATTTATATATATTTATAATATGTTTATTTACAATAATGGCGAAGATCGCTCGTTTTGCTAGCCCTTGTTTCTTAAGAGAGATTGGGATATGCAACCAAGAAAATACAGGAGCTTAATTAGGCCTATTCTAACTTATACTTCAATAGTGTGGTGGACATTGATGGACAGGAAATGTAAGATTAGAATAAGGGCGACCTGGGTGCGCTAATGAGCTGAATGATGCCTTTATTTTTGAAATATCGCTGCATTTGTTTACTTCACCGCCTAGATCAGTCCTGATTATTTTAATACGTTTTTCAACTTGATTTTCCGAATGTTCTATAAATTGTCTTAATTGTCTTAATAAGCGATATCTTTCGATGCAAGAAAGAAAACGGTAAAATTATAACTACAATCGCCAATAAATACTTGTTGTGACTAGGCGTTGTGTTCTGCTTTGGACCACTTAAATCTCAGTACACAAAATTTACAATTTAACCAAGCCTTGATGATGACTGTTTTCGGAATTTAATTCTTTCAGACGAATTTCGCAACTAAAAAGCATTTGTATTTTCGTATTTTTATTTCCTTATCCATTCCTTAGAAATATGACCTGCATATTCCTGTGATTTAGTCTACAATTCCAAACGTGATTTTAGTCAATATTCAGACATATAATGGATTTCGAATAAATATCTCTCTATAAATTTTTTATACATTTCTATACTTTCCTGCTTCAGAAGCAATAATCAAAAAACTTCGGTACTAAAAACATGTTCGTAACGCAGAAAATGTACAATGAAAACCAGTTGATCGATGTCGAAATAATACATTTTTACCAGTAAAACCAAATATAAAGTCCAATTTGAACTCTAAGTGAGAGAGTCCAATTTGCAGAAAGTTTATGTAAAACCAGTTTCCGGGTAATTAGAAAAATAGTGATAATTGGGATCTTCTCTTTCTAGTGAATTGAAGTCAAATGGTTTTTTTTGTACTGATATAACCGGAAGGGAAGATCTTGATGTTACGCTTATTACTGACTGATACAGATGAGACCGTTCCTTTTCTGACCACATGTATATTGAATTCAATTTTTCACTCGACTCAAATCCAGTGAACGATTTTTTCACCAGGAAAAGGAAATACAAATGAAACTTTTGTTGTGAAATACAATTGTTCCGGTTAGAAATGGAATATTATTTTATTTATATGGCTGCCACGGCTGAATTAATTTTCGTCGTATCTCGGTAATGGCGCCCGCAACGATGTCAAATCGCAGCTTCTTGGCGGCCAATTGACCATCACTATCACCATTTCGGCTAGTTAAACTACAATCAATCGTTTGCGCAATAAATCAATTGTGGCATGAGATGTGTTGCACGTTACACTATCCTGTCGAAACCAAACATAGTTCATATCAAAACCATGAAGAGCGAATAAAAAATCGGTTATCATTGTGCTATAGGTGACTCCATTGTCCTCATTTTCAAAGAAATATGGGCAAATGATGCCTTCGCTCTAAAAGCCACACCAAACTCGTAATGGGTGCATTGGCTTCTGTAATAGCAAGTATGTGTTTTCTGAGCCCCAAATACGACAATTTTTCTTATTAATGTACCCACCAAGATGAATAAGATAGATAAATCTTTTTTGTTTTCTTTGGGCAAAATCGATATCATCGTGCAGTTTGTCCATTAAGCGAAGTAAAAACGAAGAGGATGGTCACGCAATTATAACTTTTGAACCAATTGAACTTTGTAAGGCGACATACCGAGATCTTGGCGAGAGGCTCAAATGAACTCGATACATTAATATGCAAAAGGTAGCTGTCGCTATTATTAATTCCTCTCAATTTTAAGAAGCAATGCAGAGAAAGAAATAATAAGACCGAGTTAGAACCTCTATAATTCTCCGATATGGGTTTTTGCGTATGCCGTTTGATTTAAGACTGCACAAGCATATTTTAGCGAGCAGAGGCCAGTATTTTAAAAATATTTTCGTTTTAACTCCAAAAATATTTTCATTTAAAATATCTGATTTATCGTAAACAATTAGTTTAAAGCGATTTCTCCCTTCCTTCTGTCAGTTTGTTTATTAGATTTCCTATTGAATATTTAGATTATTTAAAATAAGTTATTAAATTACAATGAATAAATAAAGTCCAAAGCGAATTCTGTCTCAATTCGCAATAACCGTTGCAGTGGTTTTAAAAAAGTGGTGGGCGAATTTTCAAGTGCAAGAATTCATGGTTAGACGAAAGATATATTCATTCAAGAGCTGTCGTTAATTTGGAAAGGAAATGAGAAAGAAGGGATGGACAAAACTGTACGAAAAGTTTACCAATTAGCAAACAGTGTTTATATGACTTAATTGGAGTGATATGAGTCGGGTGAGTAGAGGGTTTCGAAAACCCTTTTAGCTTTAATATTTCAACAGTTATGGTTGAAGGTGAGAAAAGTAAAACAACGACACGTACTCATGAACTTAATGAAAAAATTCTGAAGCTCCCACCTGTCTAAAATTTTTAACTCCATCGTTATCAGACACCAATACATTAGGAAAATTACTTTCTCCATAAAACGAAGAAGAAATTATTTGCGAGAATACTTATAAATAGAATGTACAGTGGGAAGTTAAAATTTCAGGAAAACTAATGCTACATAGCAAATCATAATAACAAAGAATAAAGAAAAGGAATTTATAATAAAAAGTTTATTACGTACTAGAAGAAGAAAAATAAATAAAACATAGCTTTAAAATTTAAACATCAGTGAACTCGCAGAAACTTGAACTAATTTTTGCAAAAGGTATTCATGTTCTCGATTTTGTTCACGTTTTTTATTGGTCTCTGGTAAACTAAGGCAAAGAGGTGATGAGTTTCATGCGGAGATTTCCAAAATGCATAAACCTAATCATCCATGTCGTAAATAACATGATAGGGGTAAATGTAAATAATTTTTTTTTTTTTTGATAAATTAAGCTCACGTTTTAGATCTTTCAACTTTTGTTCACGACTTAGAACAGTCAATGTACCAAAGAAATGATAATGTTTTTGTATATTCACATTTTCGCGAGTTCACTATATAACAAAAACATATAAACGTAAAATGCAAGGCTTTTAATATCAAAACATACATATGTGGGGTGTGAATATGTGCGATCCTACGACGGAAAGGACGTACTGAGTTTTCAAAATAAAATTTTAATTAATAAAGGTTTAATGCTTTATAGTTAAAAAATTTAAATTATTTACTCCCTATCGACAGTGTTGATATCTTTTAGAGCGAGATGAGAGCAGTAGCATTCTTCTTTTTATTCCAATTTCTTAAGTTTAATTTTCCATCCAGTAACATGCCAAGATCAGTGAAAGATTCAAACAAATCCAATTGATAACTATCAAACGAATTAATTATTAATAATAAATAATAATAAAATTACTTCTTGAAAATTCGATACATTTATATTTTTTAATATTGCACTCCATCATGTTATGTTTACACCATAAAAAAAATTAGTCAGCATACACCAGATACAACGTATGTGTATTTAGATATATTATAGTTCATTTGTATAGTTTGCTTTCTGGCAGTCAAATACGACCTTGTCCAGCTTAAACTTTTCTGAGATATTCCAAGTAAATTCAATTTGGTCAAAAGAAGCCTCTGATTCACTTTATATGGCTGCATACCTTGAGTAAACAGAACATTAGTCAAAGTTAATCAGCCGCTGTAAAAATTATGTTGGAGAGGTGACAGCAACGATGAAGTATTATAAACAAGAAAATAAGTAAATAGTTTCTCAAACAATTTTGTACTTAGTAATCTCCCTTTAATTTGAGCACCAAACTAATTACCGGTGTATATATCCTTCCAAAACACCGAAAACTTACATACTTAATCAAAGTATTAGATAATAAAGTTACTGGAATAGCAAATGAATCTACAAATCGACTTAAAATATTGTTCAAGTGATGTTTTATTAAGAAGTGAACGTTTTTATTATACATATCAAGTTTATAAAATACTTACATATTTTACATAGCATTGTAATGTCACAGATGCAGTGAAGTAATAGCAAGTACATAAACTTATCGAATATAATTATATAAGTCACCGAATAATATTAATATTCAACTCAAAAGTTACAATATCGGTACATACGTTTCTTGAGATAGTATTCACATTACGATCATCACCAGCAGCATCAATAGAAGATTTATTAGTTAGTAGAACATTAACTATATCACAATTAAATTTGTCATCAACACCACCATTGCCTAAAACGCCACTTGCGTCATTAACAGTTTTATCATTATATAAATCAGTTATTCTCTTATTATTTTCAGGGTCCAAAAATTTTACATTTCGATTATTTTCTCTGTTTGGGTGTTCAATAAACGAAAAACTTTAGATTGTTCTGCATAGCCGAGCAATTTGCATTTATCTGATACTTCGTCCAACTTTTTACGATTTTGTTTATTAATTTCAGCATATGCCAAAATAACGAATATGTTTTAAATTCGGTGATTTTCCATACCAATTTCTTATAAACAGAAATACTTATGGCTTGTATATTTTTGAGACGAAGTCTACGATGCCAAACGTAAACACAATCATTCTTACATTCAGATACATTTAGGGCTTTATCTTGATTGTTTAACACAAATAACACAAATTTTTCATTCTTAGAAATTTTGCAGCCATCATCATCAAATCTTACCTCAAAACCAATATTAGTTAATCTTCGGTCAGATAATAGACTCCCGACTAATGAATGAAACGTTTCGAACAAAATTTCCTTATTTTCACAAAATAATTTGCAATCTCACTCTTCAATTACTTTAACCTCAAAGCCATTTGCTATGTATACAATGTCCGCATTTTATTTAAATTTGTAAAGCACTTTTCTTCACAACACATGTAATTTGTTGCGTTACGCCAAAACAGATATCATCATCTCTTATGATATTCACACGATTGTTGTTATTTTCTCTATTTCTGCAGTCTTTTTCAAATGTCCCGGCTTTCCACATTAGTAACATTTTGGTACAAATTTTCTTTCCTTTAGAGTTTTGAACGCAGAATCATTAATTTGGTCAAGCCCAGATTTTCTTTCATATTCCTGCATCAACTTCAAATATCAAATCAAATTATTGTAGTCATAGTTTTATGTTCCTCCAGATTTTCACCCAAAATAATAGCGGTCAACAATTGACAAGAATTCGCTTATGTGACTTTCGATACTCTGGCCAGAAACCAACCTTTTCGATGACATTAGTCTAAGACTCACTTTATTTGTCACATTCGCTTTCTCATGGTGTTTCTTCAGAGTATTTTTTCGCCGTTTTCAAATGCTTTATTAATATTTTCTGCGACTCCTCAACAGCAAGACCTATAGCAGCCTTGGTCTTTCCATCTTGTGCCAACCATTTTGCATCACGTGCTTCAGGAACCACAGCGGCAATAACATCCCACAACATCGCTTCCAACAGCAACAACTTCATATTGAACTTCCATACACGGTAATTGCTGTTTGTCAATTTTGGAAAATGCGCAATTGCCCAATTCATTTTTTTTTAATTAAAAAATATTTAATTTCCAGAAATAAAAAAAACGATTTTAAGAAAACACGAGTCTGGGCCCATAACGTGTTCAAGTAATGTTTTATTTTTTAAGTTAATAAAAAGCTGACATATTTTACACAGTTGCATTGTAATGCAACAGATACACTGACGTAATAACAAGTACATAAACTTATCGAATAGAATTATATAAGTTATCGAATAATATTACTAACAAATATAACTCAGAACTCCATCGGGACTAGAACTCAGATCTTTTAATTGTCTTGAAGTATATCAAAATATCACTACAGTTAAAAGCACAAAATACACAGAAAGGAAAATTATGACGTGTAAAAAACGCTCATAACAGCAGCCTTTAATGGGGAAATTAGAGTGAAAAGAAAAATGTTATATCTTTTGTGAAGCAAATGTGTTAGAAGCAACAGATATGCAAAGTGAAAACTGGCGGATAAAGTAGAAAAATTAAATGTAAATAAACATTTATTTCGTGTTAAAAAGGGGAAATTTTGGATATTTTTTAATTTCTTCAATGAAGCAGACAAAGCTCTCATTCCAACCTAAGTAACCTAAGTAAATCTAAATTACAAAGAGGAAAACAAAAATATTGATATAAATGAAATAAAATAAAGAAAATAAAAATATATACATTCAACAAATAAATCACACTTTCTTATTTTGTTTAATGTCAACAGTTTCCATCATTCTTAAGCAATTTAAGTTCTTATTCTTTTACTAAGACTTCAAGTTTCTTTTAATTTTAAGTTCACTTGTATATATTTCATCTTCTCTTTTATATCAATCAATTTTGTTCCAACAATTTAATTTTTTTTAATTAAAAAAAAGATAGAATAAAGGTGAATGTGAATCGAAAAGAAATAGAGGAAAACCTTAAATTAAAAAAAATAAACCCTTGTCTAATGTATTCATGTATGTATTCACCCATATGTAGAAAGTAAACATAAATAAACAAAAATAAATATAAATATAATTTAGAGTAATATTACAAAGTGACTTCACAAAAATAAAATCGTAATATGCAGAGTATGCAATTTCGAGTGACTTGTGTTGATTAATATAGGTCACTAGAAATGTATTACAAATGAATTTGATATTACCATTGATATAATTGCCACTAAACTATTAACAAATAATAGATTAGGGGAAAAGAAAAACAGAAAACATAGAATTAGTAGGGGAAATAGTTTAAGATTATTATAAGAAATATAGAATAAGAGTAGTATATAAACCGCAGATATGTGAAATAAAATTTAGAATCAATTTAGAACTCAAACTGTTTTTATTCTCAAAAACTTCGGCAATTGACTTTTCCATAAGAGAGCCGCCTGCTACTCTAAGGCTCTTAAATAAAATAAGAATACTATAAGTATTATTAATACTACATATCCTGCTAAACATATTACACTTGACTACTATTCCGCTTTGAATTATCCGCGGTAATGTAAAATTGGAAAAAGAACATTTTATGCACAGGAAGCAAGAAATTAACAATAGCAGGAATCCAAAAATGAAGAGACGGGTTCGATTGCAAAACTTTCAAGAATGTGGCCATACACAGCTCACGTTTTTTTGCTCTTGTGTTGAATTACACAGTCCCCGGGTAAGAAACTTGTCGCGATGTGGGGGATTAAGTGTATCTATCTCCAACCTGTTTGGGAATGGGGTGCATAACTAAAGGTTACCCTAATTTCGTGTCTTCGAGCTGATGTCTCTTAGATGATCATTTCGACCTAACCGATCACGTATTAATTCTATACCTTTAATCTGGAATCTTAAGCGATCCATGCTCACCAGCTGGCTTGCAGTCAGGGGTCTAATCCGACTGAATTATAATGAAGCCTCACTGATACCTAGGCGTCCCAGAAAGTAACAGGTTCCTTACCAAGCCCTTGTCATGCTAGCGGGGGCTATGGCGTAATCGACATCCCTTCCCCCTTACTCGTGTTAACGATATAGATAATTACAAACAACTGCTGTACTAGGAGACCCTTTAATAAGGTTAAAGTGTCGGCAGAAGATGTTGACTGGTCTGGATATGGATCCAGTTTTAATGAATACTGAATGGAAATTAGGCTAAAAAACCCCTTGGCTAAGTTTCTGCGAAAGTGTTGATGCTCATTTCCGTAGGATGTTATTTAAGAACCCCAAATCTTACGCTTCATCCAAAAGCGTAGGTCCGTGGCTAGTCTCGGGAAAAAAACCCAAGAGATTCATTTTCCCAAATGCGTGGATTCGGATAGCTTTACGTTGGTAGTATTTGATCCTGCCTCTAATACTGGCATGACAACTGACTTGGAGAAAATCATTACAAGGGATAGGGTCAAATGGGCAATAAGTACCTTCTAGCGTTTTAACTCGCCTGGTTCGGATGGTATCTTCCCGGCTCTGCTTCAGCATGTTAGTGATATATTATAAAAATACCTGGTGGACGTATATAGAGATTGTCTTAGGTTATAAAGATGTGCTTATGGTGTTTATATCGAAACCGGTAAACCCAGTCACGTTGAGCCTAAGGATTATAGACCGATATCGCTCTCACCCTTTCTTTTGAAAGCTTTGAAGAGATTTATCGATCTTTATTTGACCGGTCTCTGTTGAGTTCATAGCAACATGCTTACTTACTTACATGCACTCAACTGACTTAAGGGTAAGGTATACTCACAACTGTTTCTAAAATCATGTTTATTTATTAAATTTTGATTTGTTTTTGATTAAAGCAATCTGTGCATTTCTGGTGAATAAAAAGAAGAAAGGTGATTACTTTGAAGTAAAATCCTTGTCATGTAGATTTTTTGGGACTGAGTTATTTTTATTTATTTTTTTTTTTTTCTAAACTAACATTTTTATTTGTACCTCTCACATTTTGTAAAAAATTGTTGGCGAAAAATTAGCCGAAAATTTAGGTGAAAGCTGAGCTAGAGGAGTAAGGCTATATTAAAAAATTATTAAATTTCTAAAATTTTATATATGAACCTGCAACTGCATGACCGTGTTTATAATCGGGTTTTCATTAATTTATTTAGGATAATTTAATACCTATTTAACAATAATTTAACAAAAAAAAAAAATTGTACTTTAAAAAAACAGAAGCCATTTACATGGCCTTATATCATTTTGACAAAGGTTGTTGGATTTTCATTAATTTGAGGAAATGGTGAAGCTTGAAGCCAAACGATGACATGTATTGTGTCGACTTACGACGCCACAGCAGTGGAAACGCAAATATCAACAATATGAAAAAAATATTTTTATCCCACCTTTGTTCTCAGTTGTATTCTATAAAGACCTAGCAGAAAATACAATAAACCAAATCACCCTTATAATGACTATATACATCGAATGCCCTAGCGGAATGGATTTCGATATGCTTTTTTTTACTTTTTCTTGGTGACATCCGACGTAAGTTGAACGAAATATTTGTCATTTTATTGTCAATTGACAACCCTTCTTACGCAGCCTAACTTTGTCAATTCCTTTTCGGTTGGCATTTAGCAGTCTGTTCCACGGTTCATCCTTGCTGTACCTAAATGCAAAAACCACTTTTCACTTGAAGCTTCGGACTATCAAACCAATTATCAAAAAGTAATTTACAGTTTTTTCCTTTTACGTTTCCAATATTAGGTGCTCCTTCCAGAAATGTATCATTTTGAGGTTCGGCAAATATGTCAAAATCGTTGTTGAAACCTGAAACTACGCTCAGGACAAATTTTTATTAAATTCATTTGTGTGGCTTATTTGGATTATACTGTTTGAGGTGATTCCAACACTCTCTGGGAATTCTTTGTTCATCAACCACTAAATGTTCTCCTGTGGATACAAGCAACAATAATGTTCAAAGAAAAGCTTATCAAACCCGAGTTCAACTGGTGCTCATATATTTTCAATGTTATTGAAGTGTAAAAATTGTTTGATGGGTTCCCATCTGTTTCATATAATTTATATGTATAAGTTCTTGGCCAATAAATATATGTATCTCAATAATGCCTAGATGATTATAGCTTTAATAAAGTATTCATTTTCTCGACCTTTTTTATTCGAACTCACCTGTAAACTGATCTGTTTCGTTTCGAGTTATATTAATAGACTTACTTATATCAATTTGTGGGTATATCGTTTAATTCGATTGGTCTCTAATGAAGTTCAACGAATGATTGTTAAAAATGAAATTAAACATTTCTGCTGGTGCCTCTAGTTCCTCACCGGACGGTTCGGATCTCAAATTAACATTCTTCACTTGAATAATTAGATAAATTATTTTCTTTCTAAATTGGAGGTCTTGGCTTATAACAAATTTTGCTTTCAATGTAGTAGGTTTGTCGTAGGTAGTCGTCGGAGTCATCGATGTCATCCGTTTTCGGTATGTAAATATAATCTTGACTTACAAAGACTTTTTTTCAGTACCCATCATTATCACTTTGATTAGCACTATTAAATTCATTTAGATAATTAAAATTAGCTTTTAATAACATTGCATTTCATGAAAATATTAAAACGCATGTAAGTGATTATTTACCGTTAGTGCACGTAAGGCCATTTATGACTTCGTCAATTTTACAAAAAATTCTATACAAAATATTTTCTATTTTTATTCGAAAAAGAGTTTCACTTCCTACGGGTATATACTTTTTAGTTATATTTTTCTGTTCATTTATTATGTAAAATAGAACACAAATCACTTCAAAATTTATTTTCAAAAATAACGGAATCTGTAACCAGAACAAAATATTTAGCTTGAGATTTCAGAAGAAAACAAAGCATAGATGATGAGAATATGTAATACCAAAAACTTTTCATCCATAGATGCAGGTTATCAGTGGGTATATCTGAGGGCAGTAGCGGTTAAATGTAAAAAATTAAATATGTAATAAATAAACAAACAAATAATATGTATATAAAAATATAACAAAACGAATTAAATAAAAATTAAGTTACAGTAAATAGTTACGATTTTTTAATAAAAAAAAAAATAGATTTGTTTATGAAGCTTATACAATAATGCAAGCAAGATTATAAAAATATTAAAACAGATAAACCTTTTTAAATAAAGCTTTATATAATCTGACTTTCGTAAGCTTATCTCATACAATTCGATATTCGGTATTTTCTACAATTGTTTTTCAAGAGATTTCTAAATCTAATTTTTTTATTTTATTATTGACTATTATCACAAATTGTTGCTTAAAAAGTTATACATACATACATATAAACATAATTGGTTAATGCAACCCTTCAGTCAGTATTATAGACCTAGTTTCTCACACCACTTATGTTGCGTGTGTTAATTTTATACAAAAATGGCGGGACCTACAGTTTAAAGTCGACTCCGAAACCATTCATGGCAATTTTATTTGCTCTCAGCGTTTTTGCCAGAAATCTGCTGAGAGGAAGTCACCGAAGAAATATTTTTTCATATTTTCGTTTTGATGTCTGACCTGGGGTTTGAATCGTAACCTTTCTTCTTATAAGCCAACACTCTACCTACTAGACTACGTTGAATTCGACTAAAAAGTTATAAAATTAATAAAATAGATTAAAAAGACTTGCTTCATATAGACACTGAGACAACTGTTTAGTGTTAACCAATATAGGTACAACAATAAATTCTCAATCAATCTGATATTTGGTATGTTGACCTCTTAATTCTATAAAAATACTTTAAACGCTATATTACACGCCAGATTTTAGAACGCGGATATCGTTTTTAATGCGATATGGATTCTAAGAATTACGATAAACTAAACCATTATATTTACAAATCTATGTAATGTTGGGTTTTCAGTTTTCTCCCTCCACAGTAATTTGAAACAATGACTACTACTAATATGTATTTTATATACATATTTTTTTAAATTTATTATATTTGACATGTGGTGGGAACGACGAGAGAAGATTAAAAAACACCGCACTAAACGCATCTGGAAATATAATGGTTTGGCCCAATGCGCGTAGATGAAGAAAATAGTTTGTAAATGAATTTGTCTCAATCCGAAAATAGGTTCAATTATTTTGGATGTACATATGTATATAACAACTTAATTATATAAGTACTGCGTTATCAAATAGAAGGTATTGAAAAACTTTCGGTGGACATATTGGTAACTATATCCTGAGGGATATCTAGAAATTTGGCCAAGAAGACTTTTATTTGTAAGAGAAGCATCATCACACATTTGAGTGGTGTATTTGTTAATGTTTTGAAGTTATCAAAAAAAATGTATTTACTGTACAAGTTCAGCGTCCCAATTTTGGTGTTCGTTAATTTTTACATTTCCTTTATGTATGAAAATGCATAAAATTTTAATAAAAATAGAAATTGCAGGCTTCAATTTGGTATCAATAAAGTAGATTTGAATGAAATATAATAGCTTGTTCGAATTTAATTTGATATGGTAAACGTACAGGGGTTTTTTTTGCTGTTTTATAATATGAATGTATTGTATTCTCCGGTTTTTAACCGATTTTTTAATAGAATGATTTATAGGTAAAGCTTCAAGTTTTTATACGAAATTCTGAATATAATTTAAGGTAATTAGATATTTAATTAAATTTACCCAATGAGCTCTATCTGTCTCCTCGTCTGCCTCCCACTTTCTTGTCAGAAAAGGGTATTTTTTAGATATGATTTCTCCATCGAAGAAGGTTGTAAGTGTTGGAAATTCAAAAGTTAACCCATTAATTTTTAAATAACCGCATAAGAATGAGTTTTCCAAATCGATATGCTAATAACAAAAATATTGTATTAACAAATCTACTAAATTTATGTGAAAAATATGTGAACCTGTAGAATCACTTCCACATCGTAGGAATTTCCTTGTGATTTTTGGAATCCTTGGAACTTGGAACCGTTATAAAGAGTATGTGTTACCAACCCATCTTGTTTTGAATTTGAGAGAAAAGGAGGGTTAGGATCCTTTTTAAAATATTCACTTAAAGAATTATGGGACGAAATTTTGACAAATTTAAGTGAACGGTTTAGCAGCAATATGTTGAAAAGAGATATAAATAAACAACATGTGAAGTAAACATATCAGAATTAACATAAGACACATACTTGCGGTATTATTTGTTTTTAAGTTTTATAATATGAATTCAATTTACGTATATAATAAAAATATTTCTGAATTGTTCTAATAGTGCGAAATTCAAAATTATTTTGTCATTTACAGGTAGTCTCCGACTTACGATCGTTCAACTACCATTTTTTCCAATTGAATTTTGAGTAGTTTCATTTCTCCTGACGCTCAAAGTTAGTAGTACGGAATATAATTTTTTTCTTATTTTTTATATGTAATTCGACTTTCGACTTAATTATTATTATTTATTTATTTAGTGGTATTTTAAAATAAAATAAATTTACATTTATGATTTTTACACAAATCTTAATTTATAACATTTCCTTTGATAAAATATACAATTTTTCTTTTAAATACATTAATATTATTTTCATATTTAGTTCCATCTGGTAGCATATTGTAAAGATGTAATCCTTTATACAACAAGGACATTTGCATATTTGTTGAGGTTGTTCTTGGTAGTCTAAAGTTGTTTTCATTTCTCAGGTGATATGACTGTGTTTCTCCAACATAACTAAGTTGTTCTATGAGGTATTTAGGCGCATTTGTAGTTTTAATTTTTTTATAAATTGAAGTATATTCATTTACATTTTTTGTTTCACATTTAACCATTTCAGCGCATTCATCAATTATTATTAATTAATCGACTTTCGACCGATGATCCACCTATCTCGGTCGTAAGTAGGACAATACCTGTGTTCAATAATATTTTAAATACAAGAATTTTGTGCCAACATCAACAACTTCCAGAAGATTAATCAACATAGTCTCCGAGATTTTAGAAATTTTTAAGATATTGGATTCAGGATCATACATACATGTATATAATTGACCATTACAACCCTTCAGTCAGGATTACGACCTAGCTTCTCACACATTTGGTGTGTGGTAATTTTTATACATGAGTGGCGGAACCTACAGTTTAAAATCGACTCCGAACGACTGATTTTTGATATATTTTTTATGGCAATTTTTATTTACTCTCGGAGTTTTTGCCAGAAATCTGCTGAGAAGAAGTCGCCGAAGAAATATTTTCTTCTTATTTGGCTTCAATGTCTGGCTTCGGGTTTGAACCGTGTCCTTTCGTCTAATAAGCCAACACACCACCTACTAGACTACGGCGACTTTATATAGGGTTTGTCTTCCCAATTTTAGGAAATTGATTGGCAAAAAAATTGTGATTGGTTTTTAAAAACAATTTTCGGGTGTTCGAGTAAACTTTTGAGATTTTTGCCAACCTCTATAAAATCTAAGAAGGAATAACACCACCTTTCGATGTGCTATACCTTTTCAAAATAAATGACAATTGCCCTACATGCTATAGGATCCTCTCTACCATTGGTAGTTTGTTTGGAATATCTAAATTGTCTGCAAAATTTTAATTGAGTTCTAGAAGGAAGTATATTGAGGACATAATTAAATACATTTCATTTTTCTAATGATAATAATGGTTTTTAGGAAAATTATCGAATTAAATAAATTATAATTCGATATTATATTGTATATGTATAAATTACAAACCGAAAAGACTAAAACGTTTCGAGATGAACAAACCGATCGTATATGATGTTACTATTAAACTAACTTCTTTATTTCAATTATCACCTAAATCTAACATATCCTTTGTGTTTAATTCTAACTGTTTAATTCATGTTTGGTATACTTGATTCTAACAGTGTATAACAATTCAGCAATTATATTTCTTTACTTCCTATATATTCATTGAACTTGACTTCATATTAATATTATTGATATGAGGAAGGCCCATATAATAACTACATAGTGTAATATGAAAATAAATAAAATAATAATCATGATGATACTGATGATGATGATGATGATAATGATGATGGCCCAACATTCCGACCCTATTGAGGGACTGGGAGCCTTCAATCAAATGGCAAAGGTGCCAGTTTATGGATTGGGCGCTTATAGGCTCCGTTGGGTGTTGCGACCTCCGCCAATCTGGCCTTGCCGTCTTCGGCTTCGATGACACTGACGACTCTCCCGGTCAGCCAATGTTGTGGCGGGGAATTGTATTCGTGGACTATTACTACCTGGCTTGAGATTGGACGTTTCGCTCGTCCACTTTGCCTGGCCTTGCACACCCAGGACGTAGTCTCGAGACCAAGCCTGTCAAAACGTCTGCTTGTGTCCGCAAATTAGTCGCCTGCGCTTCCATAATCTGGGCTCTTTGATTTTCCTGTCGCCTACGGATTTGAGCGGCAGCAAACGCAGACCCCTCCTATGAGCAGATGAGCTGGCGCTAACGCCTCTCCGTCGTTGGGGTCTGGAGACAGCGGTGCAATGGGGCGACTGTTGAGCACCGCTTCTGTTTCTGCGAGCATCGTTTCCATTTCCTCCTGCGTGAGCAATGCTTTGCCCATTGCGCGCAGAAACAGGAACTTCGCCTGCTTGACGGCTGCTTCCCACAGTCGACCGAAGTCCCCGGACGACGCTGAGTAAGATTCTAGGACGGGTGACTCCTGTCGAATGCTTGCTGAAGCTGCTCTTTGGGAAGGCCTCTTCTGGCAGCGAACCTTTTGAAAAATAAAAGAAAAGAATCAGTGGATAAATCTGAAACTAACTCTAGATAAACAGCTTTAGATTTAGACATTTTCAAAGACGGTCGACCACGATTTCTCAAAAAGACATTAACGGGACCACAGAAGTCTACGCCGACGATAAGAAATGGTCGGGTAGCTCTCACTCTACTTATTGGGCAAGTTTCCCACTATTTGGAACATAAGTCTGGGCTTATACAATGTACACACTTGCGAACAATCCTACTGCACTCTTCCTTGGCATAGATTAGCCGCATTCTCTCTCTGGCGAGAGCAATGATTGCCAGCGTGGCAATTCTCAAAATATGTCTCAAATAAAGTGTGACAAAGTCATTTTTCTTCGGTAATAAAAGTGGAATTTTGCATAATGGCAAGTTTGCATTAAGCAATCTCCCACCTACCCTTTGAAGTGAAAATGTTCTCTCTTCTTCAGTGAATATATGAATGATAGGTGTCAGTCTCTGTATGTTCGACGGTAAGATCAAAGATTTCTGTAATTTAGAAATCTCTTCAGAAAAGTTAGATTTCTGAATCGCCTCTACGAGGCGATAAAATGACCATTTCATTTCTGTTACAGTTGGGTATGGTACTTTGATTCGACTTTTGTTCTTCAGATTATCGATGAATCTGAGTAAAAAACAAGTTACTCGCAGTAACTTCTTATATGAAGAGTACCGTGATATCATTATCCAGTAGACAGTTGTTAGATGTCCCCTCTACTGCAAAGAACTTCTCGTTTATAATAACTTTTGGTTCTCTGTTAATTCAAAATGTTCATTAGCAGGCCATTTGAAACTGTCGTTCAGTAGAAACGACGGTCACTCAAACCATATTGAGTTTTTCAAATCTTTAACATCAGATCCTCTTGACACAATCTCAGCTGGATTCCGCTTAGTAGGCACTTGGCGCCAAGAAACTTGGTCTCACCACTCCTGAATCTCAGCGACTCTATTTGATACAAAAGTCGTCAAAGAGGATGGATGCGTTTTTTTCCAATGCAGTACCATTTCAGAGTCTGTCCAGAATAAACATCATCTAATTTGAGAGTTACTCATACGCTTAATTCTGTTCCATACTTAGACAGCAGTGTGCGGCACAAAGCTCAAGTCTGGGAATGACTTGAGTGGAGCAACTTTGGACTTAGCTGTAAGTAGTCTCGAGACGACTGTGTTTATCTCGGAGCTTCGAATGTATATGCAGCACCCATATGCTCGAATTGAAGCGTAAGAAAATCCATGAACTTGAATTCTCGATGTAGACATAGTATAACCTAATCTTCAGATACTAATTGAATCAATTTCCATTAAATTAGGCTAGAAGTTTTCCTATGAAGTCTTCAACCCCAAGGGAATTGATTCATCCCAGTCAAGCTTTTGTATCCAAACTCTTGCAATAGGATTTTTGATTTTGTAACAAGTGGGCATAATAGCCCGAGAGGAGCGAATAATCGAGAGACACCGACAAGATGTTTCTCTTTGTAACCTTTAAGTTCTGAAACTTATCTTCCAAACGAAATTTAAATAAATCATTCTTCGGAACCCAATGTATTCCCAATGCATTCGCAGAGTCTGAATCGCTATGTATTAGTTTTTCTTTATGTAGAGAAACCTGTTGAAGTCAAAATTTCAGTCACCTGATTTCGAATAAGATTTAATTCATCATAGCTTTCAGCTCCGGTAAGTAAATCATCCACATAGAAATCACTGCGAACAACTTTTGAACCAATAGACAAAGTCTCTTTGTATATGTCGCTTAAGTAAATCAGAATGGAATGGAAAACGGATTAGTGTGGAATACAATTCTTCTTGAAACCATTAACAGTTCGTTAAGTGAAACATGTAAAGAAGTTCTACATGAAGCATAAAATACTACCCGAAGTTTGGTAGTTGTACTCAGAGGGCGCAAAACAAATTGATGTGGAATGAAATAGTGACCCAAGTTGAAGTACTCCTTCATGAAATCATGATACGTCTGCCTCATAGTATCATCTTTGGAAAGTTTTTGTTTCAAAGAGAGAAATCGTCATTTGACAATTTCAAACGAAGATCCTAATAGCTTAGGATCAGACTTAAAAGGTAAAGAAACCTCAAATCTTCCCGACGCAAGACGTCACACTGAAGTCTTGAATTCGTTCTCATATTTTTTATGCTCCTCAGGATAAATTTCAGTTGATTCGGTTGGAAGTTCTTCTAACTCCCAAAACTCGGACGATCGAATCAACATTGCTGTCGTCTTCGATTGAAGTATTTATATGAAATACTTTAGAGTTATAAGAGTCCTTTGACTGATTGTATCTTCCAGTAATAATCCAACCAAGAGAAGTCTTTTGAAGAACTTGAAGACTAGGGCCCAATTTGATTTGGCCAACACATATTGCAGAAAGGACCTGCGACAATCAACAAATCGTTTTTTTGTGGCTTGTAGAAGCAAGGATCAGCTAATTTCACGTTTGATGGAATATTCAAAAATAATTTCGTTTAATTTAGATAAAAAAATTTATTTCTTGTCGTTTTACTCTTTTTCATTTAAATGAGCAATATTTTAATAATAAATTTAAAAATTAATTAAAATTATAACATATTTCTTTAACAAATAAATAAATTCATTTGAATTTAAAAACATTTTCTACAACAACAAAAAAAAATTCTGTTAATTGCATTTAAATTTATGTGAATGCAATTAGACAACAACAAATTATTTAATTTAATATTAGATTTCAGACTACTAAGTAAATGTTAAAAAAATAATAATATGTTGAGCTTACGATCAGGTTGCAAATTTGTAACTGATTTTAATACCCAAAACTTTGAAGTAAATTGGGCAGAGTTGACACTCGGGTTAAAAGTCAAATAGCCGAATAGTTTACAGAAGCGTGAGAAGTGAAGGCTTTTCGGAGTAGTTTATCGATGCGTTGTTAGAACTTGTATTATTTCGATGAAGTAATGTGTTATGCGAACCATTCCATATCCGACACTTAGAAGATGGACACCTTGCAACTGTGTGTTCCTTTTTCAAACAGTTTATACATGCTGGCACAGATTTAATAAAATGAAATCGTTTGGATATAGGCTCAGCAGTGAAACAAGGGCAATTGCCAATCATGTGTTGCGTCGATTTGCAAAATAAGCATTTGTCAGCAGATTTCTTTGTTATTTGTTTCGTAAAATTTAGTGATGTTTTATTGTTCCTAAAATTAAAGTGTTCATTTTTAGGTTTCATCAGCAGAAATATGCTGGTAATGCCTGTTCCAGACGGATTCACAATCGGACTACAGTGGGAGCTTCTCGAAATCAAGCTGTTCTTCCGACTTTGATGTAGTGGTTGGGTCCACTTTCGACATCACTAAATGTATTAAAATGGCATTCGTTATTTTCTAGTCAACACCAATTGATAACAAAGAATCATAAATGGCAAAAACAGTATCAATTATGATTCGCAACAGCCGAAGTCTTGGTAATTTCGAGCAAATCAAAAAGTTTTGCAATGTTATCGAAAAATATCAAGCATTCGTTGTCATAAACTTTTTTCAAACTTGCTATTGCTTTGGAGTAATTCTCATCGGAAATCTGAAAGGCTTTCACTGTACCCAAGGCCGATTCGGACAAGCATGAAATCAAATGGTTAAAGTTTTCAATATCCGTTAAAGTCGGATCGTTGTGGACCAGGTTCTCAACTAAGCTCATGAAGTTCTTATAATCATCATATTTACCACTGAATTTAGGGAGCTTCATATTCGGGAGTTTTGAGTGGTGAGCTTGTACGCTGAATGAAGTTTCAGGCACATTTGGTTGCCTATTCTTGGCCAACAGGCTCATAAACAAACTTTTTGTGGTCCCACAGAGATCTTCAAGCTCGGCTCTTTCGTCATTATCGGGATCTAAATTATCCACTTCTGACTGGAGCTTCATTGCTTGGTCGATATATGTTTTTAAAATATCCAACCGACATTCGAGCTCCATAGGATTAAATAAAATCATCCTATCTACAATGGATTGTCGAATTCTATCGATGTCCTTTATGACCTTCGCTTCTAACTTCTCCAAGCTTTCTGTTCTGGAAGGAGAATCTTGGCGTTTAGAGCCTCTACTAGTCATTGTGATTTTTGCCTATTCGAAATTCCTCAAAACAAGAATTTAAAAATTGACCAAAATAAATTATTGGTCGAATTGTATCCGAAGTTATTGGTATCCACTTCTGTTGGACAAAAGATTTTAATTAGTATTCCGCGGACGCGTAAAATCCGATATTCCCGATTCCAATTTACAAGTCGCTTTGATTTAGTCAAGAATAATTTACTTGATCTCAAAAGATTAAAATAAAAACGCTTTACACAGCCCACAGTATATAGAATATCTAATTTACTGAGCAAAATAAAAAAAAACTAATTTTTTTTAAACAAAATTAAATAAAACTAAATAAAATTAATTTTCGAAATTTGTATGAACAATTTTATTGAAATTTTCATTTTGTTACTATTGTGTATGGGCACACTGTACTCAGCTGTAATATGTAATTGTGTATATACACGTAAGATAGGAACGCGCCGAACGGAACACTGATCGATATGAATTGCGAAAAATAAAATGAAAGGAAAACAAANAAAAGCAACACAAGAATGTTTTCTCACTAACAAAGAGAACAAATTGTTAGTGTATATACGTATTAAACCAACTATTTTAACGCTCGCGACTTTGTTCACTTTTAAGGGTGGGTTTTTATAATTTTATAAAAGACAATATTTATATATAAAACAATAAAAATATAAATTGTGAATATATAATATATATTTCAAAAATTTTTAAATGTAAAATATATTTTTCGTGTAATGCTTCTTAAGCGGTTTATAATATCTTTTTGAGTAGATTACAAAAAATCTCTTAAATTTGATTAAGTTACAAATTTAAGGAAAAAAGACACAAATATATTTTACACTTTTTACCTCTGAACTACTCCCCTTGTTTGCTTCTGATCGGCACAGAATGCAGTTGCAAGTCATCTGGGAGTTATTTTCCTGGAGTCGTCTAACGATGTGGTTATTGTGTTTTGTGTAGAGTATTGTTTTGGACTTTGTGAAACACTGGCACTTTCACTGTTGGCACTTTTATTTGTTTTATTTTTTTATTTTTTTATTTTTTTATTTATTTTTCTTACACTGTAAATTTTTTATATTTTTTATTTCTTTTATTTTGTTTCTGTATTTTCTTTTGCTATGTATTTGTTTTTTTTTCATCACAAAAATACAGTCCGTCAGTGTATATATATTATAATTTTGTTTAGTTGTTATTATTTTGTTTGTTATTTATTCTTATTATTTCTTTTCACAGCACAACACTCTTTGTTTTTGCTCTTTTTCACCGCACAACATTTGTTTGACTATTTATTGTTTTATATTTGTATTTTGTTATGTATAGTGTATGCTTATTATTTCTTTATCTTTATTGACTTTTATTTTATATTTTTTGTAGATTGTATTTATATTTTTGTAAATTCGTTAAGTTAATATATAAAATTTATTTCACTCTATTTGTTGAGTTCTAACTATCTTATAACACTCAATAACAAGCGAGTTAATTTTTAAAAAACTTATAAACACTTGTTCGCGAGTGTGGTCTTTTACGAAATCGATCACTAATTTATGAAAGTCCCTGCTCGCACGCCAAAATGTTTTTTCCTAATGGTTTTTAGGAAAATTATCGAATTAAATAAATTATAATTCGATATTATATTGTCTTATAAATGCGCACTTATAAATTACAAACCGAAAAGACCAAAACGTTTCGAGATGAACAAACCGATCGTTTATGATGTTACTATTAAACTAACTTCTTTATTTCAATTATCACTTAAATCTAACATATCCTTTGTGCTTAAAGCTAACTGTTTAATTCATGCTTTATATACTTAATTCTAACTGTGTATTATTCAGCAATTATATTTCTTTACTTCCTATATGTTCATTGAACTTGACTACATATTAATGTTATTGATATTAGGGAGGTACGTATAATAACAATATAGTGTAATATGAAAATAAATAAAATAATAATCATGATGATACTGATGATGACGATGATAATGATAATGGCCGAACAAATTATTTATTACATTTAGGATCATTATTACAACTTGCCGTTAAACTTGGGTTTAGTTAAAGGTACCTTTTGCTAAAGGGAACTGTAAAGTTACCTTTAACTTATTTTCGTTATTGCAACTTACAGATAAAATAAAGTTAACATTTTTAAAACTATAGCAGTGTCGGAGCAATGCCGATAAATCTGTTCACTTAAACAAGTTTTTTTTAACGCAGTGGCAACGACTGGCTTCTTTTTTTTTTGTTTTGTTGTATTTGCTCATTTTGCTTATATTACAAGTTGCCATATTGAATATAATGAATAATATGGCAAGTTCAAGTATAAACTAAATAAACTTTAAAAGTTATCGGTGATCCTCCCTTTAGCTTAACGCTTACTTCTATCTTATTGACCACTTATAATAACGAAAAACAATTTATCTACCAGTTAGAATTCTCCTATTAGTTAACAGCAAGTTGTAATAATGGCTCTTATTCGTTTTATTTTAATTTATATATTATTTTTCGACAAGTAAAAATCAGTTTTTTTGTTTTGACCAGCTCTTGTGGTAAAAAAACGAAGAATTTAAACAGAAAGGAAACAGAACACAAAGCAACACACACGCGAACACAACACAATGCGAAGTCAGCTGTTCAGAACAGTGATGATAAGATAAAGTAAAATACAAAAAGTACCAATTGAACCTCAATTATTTCTTAAATTTTATTATTTTATCTATTTTTATTCTTGTAATATTATGGAATATTATATTTTTGGTTTAATCTGAGTCAATATTTATGGAATTTTAATATAAGAACAGTCGAATATTGTTCTATTTAAAACGTTTTTTTAATAAATTGCAAATAAATTCCTCTAGCTAGAATAATAAAAAGTACTCTTATAATTCTATACAAACATTAGAATCATAAGAATATGTATTTAAATATTTTACAGATTAAAAAGATTTATATATAAATGGAAAAGTACCAAAAAGGGCATTTGCGTTGCCACTCAAAGTACATATTATTTATTCATTCTGTTTCAAAGTTTTTTTATAAACATTACAGCTATAATAATAACTACAATAATTAAACGGAAATCATTTTTATGTGCAAATTTAAAAGATTAATATATACGATTAGTATATATGAAAGTACCTAAAAGAAGAATTCGTACCACTTCGCCACTCAAAATGCATATATATTATTTATTTATTTTGTTAAACTTATTTTGTGAGCATAATAGAAATATGACAATAAATATTTATTTCTTATAAAATTATTTTTTGTTATTATTTTAATTAAAAAGTAAAAATTTCATACATGTGACAAATTAATAATTTTGTATATATATAAACATGAATATACCAAAGAGGGCATTTGTGCCGTGACAGAATTCTGTTTTATACAGATCGTTCCGTTTTGCTAACGGGAGAGAACATTTCGGTAAACGTTTACACTGCTCTCCATATGCTAAAAAGAGTACGTTACGTGTGGGTAACTGGTTCTTAACAATTATTACACTTGTTCTATAGAACTTTCTAACGGACATCTTCAAACCACGATTGCTTTCTTCACACGCATAGCGTCTTTATAAAAGACTGACTGAATTTTTACTCTCACTACTGCCTGCTTTGTCTTGCCTTCTATATAGCAACGTAAACAGTCTGATGAAGGTTCTGGAAGGCGAACGTTTATTATTTATTATTTATTTGGAAGGCGAACGTTATTTATTTATGCCTTCTTGTTTGTAGTTTGTGTATCTTGTTCACGTTCGCCCTTGTTATTGGTGCTTGTTGTTTACTTGTTTATACCTCTTTCGAAATAGTGATGTTGTTGCTATATTTTCGTTTTTTGTTAATAAGTAAACATGTCCGTTACTTTTTGTACCTTTTGTTTAATATTTTAATGTTAAACGATCTTACACCATTTTCAAAAACTCTTAATAAAGGAATTATAAATGAATGTGAAAAACTAATGATCTTGTCTAATACTTTCCGTCAACTGTTTCAAGAAGTGTGAAAAATTTGAGTAGAATAAGTTCCTGTTGATATATAAGAAATGACATAGCACTTCCGATACTCTGCTTTTCAGATTATATTTATATTATATTTATATTTATATTATTTATTTCTATTTCAGATTATATCAAAGTTAATCATATCTACCACTACATTGATAACCATCTGATACACCATCAATTACCAGATCGTTGACAGATGTGCCCAGGCTAGTTTGATGTCAGGTCGTTAATAGCTTCCGTATAGCGCCATAATATGTACCATAAATATGTACCCCCTAATATTAAATTCAAAGAATCCATAGCAGAGCGAACTCAATAAGGTTTTAACAAAAACAAAATGTATTTGTTGCTTTTTTGGGCGCTAGATTGTCATATGAAATTCGCCATATAGCTGAAATTACAGAGGCGAATTCAAATAATGACATTAAATTGTTATTTTGTGTCATTATGCTCTCTCGTTTATTTTAAATTTTTTTTAAAAAATCTGTTTTCTTTGGAATTCGGAGTTATTTGCACCACAATTGAGGTAGCATACATCTGGAGGACACTGGAGCCATAGGAGCAGATTCTACAATAGAAACTGTGGCAATAAGTTAAGAATATTTAATTAAATTATACAAATTTATAAAATATAAAATATGGAAGAAAATAAAAAAAATAAATAAACAAAAAATGTGTACACTTAGAGAAAAACTAATAAATATATTATCCCACAGCATTTGCTCAAAACGACTTTTTACAGAATCAAAATCGTAGTCAAAGAATTGTTACTTTTTTCACTAAAAATATTTAACTCTCTTAGTTCCGAAGAATTTTTTTTTATAAACGAACAACAGATAAATGTTTTAATTGATAATAAAAATACAGATTTCGAGATTTTATTTCGCCTTAAGAAGAATAAATTTCATTTTATAGATAATGTTTTGTTCAGAAATGTATTTCTAGGTAATAAGGGTACAATTTTTTTGCTCACTGTACATAAAAAAACAATCTCGTGTACTTAAAAAACTACCACCTGGGCTGACAACACCACCTTATATGAATTCGCCGTGATTATAGCAAGTAGACCAGGGCGAACTCAATAAGGTGATAGCAAATTTACAACAACTCAATTCGCAGTGTTTTTTAACAAAAACAACATGTATTTGTGTGCAACAAGTGCATTGTTGTGGGCGTTAGATTGTCAAATAAAATTCGCCGTATAACAAAAATGACAAAGACGAATTCATATAATGACATTAAATTGTTGTTTTCTGTCATTATATCTCTTTTGTTTCTTTCTTTCTTGTTTTTAAAAAATTAGTTTTTTAAAATTTTTTCGAAATACGGACTGATTTGCGCTACCACTAAGGTAATCACTCTTCAAGGGGATACTGGGAGCCATAAGAGTAGATTCTATGATAAAAGTTGTCCCAGATCATTAAGGACATTTAAAAAATTTATAAAAGTATGTAAAATAAAATATAAAAGAAAATAAAAAGTAAATAAACAAAAGAATGTATATATAATAGAATGTATATATATGACCAAAAATAATGTGTACACTTATTATAAAAAATAACAAATATATTATTCCATAGCATTTGTTCAAGACAACTTTCTAGAGAATTTTGTCGTTGTAGTCCAACAATTGCCACTTTTTTTTTGCGTATGAATTTTGAAATTTTTTAGTTTTAGTTAGAAAATAATCATTTACTTATACATGACCAATAGAGAAATATTTTAATTTATATTAAAAATAAGGATTTTAAGCCTTTATTTAGCCTTTATAACAATAAATTTCCTTTTATAAATATTTTTTGTTCAAAAATTTATTTCGAGGTAGTAAGTGTACAAATTTTTTTTTTACTCACTGTACGTAACTAAAATATTTGACAATCTCGTGTACTGAAAAAAGCCCCCACCCGGGCTGATAACACCACCTTATATGAATTCGCCTTGAAGTAGGCAAATATAAACAACTGAGTTGCTGAATAGAATTACACTGTTAGAATTAAGTACATAAAATGAATTACACAGTTAGAATTAAGTACATAGAATATGTTAGATTTAAGTAAAATTTAAAATAAAGAAATCCGTTGAATATTACAATCAACTCTGATCGGTCTTTCGTTTTCGGTAAAGTTTGGTTTTCGCCTGTGCTCATTAATTTATATGCGCCCATTTATAACATTAAATTATACTTTATTTAATTTGATAAATTTCCTAAAAATTATTAGGAAAAAACATTTTGGCGCCCGGGCATAGACATGAATAAATTAGTGGTAGCGTTTATAAAAAATAAATCAAACTCTCGAATACATGTCTATAAGTTTTAAAACACGTTATTTTCGCGTGTGTTTTATAAGTTAATTAAAACTCAAAAAAATAAAAGTGAAAAATCTTATAACATAATTAAGATTTACAAAAAATAATGAACATGACTATGCAACATCCAAAACAATAAAAGAAAAAACGAGCAATATACATACATATATTAGTTAAACAATAAAAACTAATAAAAAAAGCAAAGTTAGTGTTGTGCAGTGAAACAAAAAAACAGAAAAATAGTAATAACAAAAATAAGCACATAACAAAAAATAAAACAAGAAAATCAGAAACAAAAATATAAAAAATAAAAAAATACAGTGTAAGAAAAAATTCCGTATTCCAAGATGCAAAAAGTGCAACATAAATTTCGAAATACTCGAAATAAACACACTACACAAACAACAGTAATCACCACAAAATACTGTGGTAATCACATCGTTGGACGGCTCCAGGCACTATTGCCAGATTTGCCGATTTATCGGCATTTTGCTGATTTTTAACTATGAAAATGACAAAGTGCGATTTTCCGATTTCTGCCCTAAAAATTACGATTTTTTGAAAAATATATGCTCACACCACTTTTTCCGTATACGTATGAGTTAGTTATGAATAAGAAGAAGAAAACTATTATTTTTTAATGGTTAATACATGTGTGAAAAGAACAACAATTGTTTCCCGTTATTCATTTTTTATGATTACTTCATTGTTGATAATTTTCGTAGTTTTCCCCAAGTTGATCTACTAATAATATCAACCAAAAATATAAAAAAATACCAAGAAAAAATTGTTTTTGAATATTTGAAAAGATATTTTACTTTTTGAAGAAAACAACCGAAAAAATATAAATATAAAGGTGAAAATGTTGAGATATTTAACCAGTGGTAAGTTACTATAATTTGTAATTGAAATAGAACCAAATATAATTATTTTAAACATTATTGCATTTTAGACAAAACTAATGAAGAAGGCTCGGAAACATCGGCTGAAAAGAAAAAGAGGAAGATAAAAGATGAATGGATCAATGATTCAAAAATAAAGTTATGGGCTGAAAAAAGAAATCAAAAAGTGTACTGCAAATTTTGCAACACTGATCTAAAGGCATCATCTGGAAAAATGCAAACACAAGGAAACATTTGGATGCTTCAAATTCACTTTTCAATAATCAACGGACGATTGATACGATATTTTCGGCAAAACAGCTGAAATAAATTTAGCACTTTTTTTGTGGAGCATTCCATTTGCTGCTACAGATCACATGAAAAGGTATGTCAACAATCTTTTCCAGATTCGGATGCTGCGACCAATATAGTCCTTAGTTGTCCTTAGGTAGAACAAAAGCAACAGCTTTAATTAAAAATGTTATTGGAAGCTCACAGTTAATTGCATTAATAAATATTTTAAAAGAAAATACATTTTCCTTATTTGTAGACGAATCCACTGATTTGTCGAATCAAAAATCTTTATGTCTGGTAGTAAGAGTGTGCATAAATTTTGAAATAAAAGGCCTTTTTTTTGGGTTGCTAAATGTAGACCAATGCGATGCTAAATCGTTATATAATTTAATAGTTAAACATTTTGAAAATCATAATATTGACTATAAAAAGAACATGATTGGCATTGGCGCAGATGGTGCGCCCGTAATGACAGGGAAATCAGTTTCAGTTGCCCAAATGTTAAAATAAGATATTCCACATCTTTTCATTATAAAAAGTGTCTGCCACTCGTTAGCATTATGTTCTTCATATGCTTGTTTAAAACTTCCATCAGCAGTGGAAACTTTAGCAAGGAATGTATATAACTATTTATCAAACAGTCCCAAACGACTTAGCCAATTTAATGAAATACAGAAGATATTGGAACTAAAACCTTTGAAAACTTCGCATCCGTGTCAGACTCGCTGGCATTCTCTTGAAGCGGTTAGATCTATACGAACCATTAATAATTTATTTTCATTTGTGGTAAAAGACAAAATTGACACCGCAAAAATAATATTAGATAACTTGAAGACTTAAAATCAAATATATTTGTCATTTTTAAAATATATTCTCGGAATAATTAATAGTTATATTCTATACACAAATTGAACGATTGTTGAAAATTGTAATGAGTAATTTTTTGAAACAAAATGTACTAAAATGTGAAGTAAATTTAATTGATATCAAAAACAAAGAGAATAGATATTGAAAATGTGTATTTAGGTATGTATACTAAGAATTTAATTACAGAATTTAATAAAAATTATATTAATGAAATTATGTTGAACTTTGCGATCAGATTTTTAAACGATTTGATTTTGAGGATCAATTTCAATTTTTAAGGCAATAAACCCTAATTTTGTGGCAAATGGAGATCTAAATTCTATTTCTGAAATTATAAAACATTTTCCTAATTTCGTATTAGAAGAAGATATGCAAAATAATGATTCAGAATTTCGAGAACTTCAACTATTAGATTTCAATAATATAATTATTAACAATGAAACGGGATTGTTAAGTTTTTGGAAAAAAAATTTGTGAAATTAAAACTATGGATGGAAACTTTTTATTCCCAAAATTATCAATTTTTATTAAAAAAATTTTGACTACCACATTCTTCCGCCAATGTGGAAAGAATTTTTAGCCACGTAAATATCAATAAAACTAAACAAAGAAATCGTTTAGACAATCAAACGGTCGAAGGAATTCTGTACACCAGACTATCTAAAATTAAATAAAATGAATTGTTTTAATACCTCGGTAAATATTGATGTATTACGACAATTAAATTCAGATATTTATAAATAAATGTTTAGTTATATTTGTTAAATTAAAATGTTAAGTACAAAAATACTATATGTAAGTATACATATTTTTAACTTTTTTAAACTTTGTAGTAAAATATTCAAATTTAATATTTATTTAACCAATTGTATGTATATATTATATTGGGATTAATTTTCTTTCCAAAAAAATCTAATTTTTATCAAAAAAAAAATATTTCTGTTCCCGATTTTTCTTGACGATTTCAAAATTATATTGACGATTTGCCGATTTTAATACTAGATTTGAAGATTTTGCCAAAATTATCTGGCAACAGTGCTTTAGACATCTCCAATTAGCGAATGCGCTTTATTACAACAATATTGCATATGAGATCAGCTATTTTAACGGTCCGAATGTTTGTCCAATACACACGCATTCAGTTGGCGCTTCAAATATAATTGAAAGCAATTGAAACTGCAAATGAAGCATCAAATCAACAGGGAAAATACAACCACATTTCATATTTCATTACGACAGGTAACTGCCGAGAACATGTCATAAACAATAATCCCTATCCCTCAAAGTGTCTGCGAAGATATATTAGGAATGCAAATTGACAGAAAGTTAACATGGAAGACTGACATCAAAATGAAAAAAGCGAGTACTTTAAATCTGCAGTTACTCGTTTGAGTTTAAGAAACAAAGTACTCATTTACAAAACTATCCTAAAACCAGTTTGGACCTATGGAATTCAACTTTAGGGAACAGCCAGCAATTCAAATATTGAAATACTTCAACGTTACCAATCAAAAACTCTGATACTCATTGTCAACGCTCCATGGTTTGTCTCGAATTTTTCAATCCACAATGACCTTTCCATTCTAAAGGTAATAGACGAAATAAGGTTCAGTGAAAACTATTTAGATGGGCTAATTCACCACGAGCTATTGCTCTATGTAAATATATATACTTCAATACTATTAATTCATAGATAAAATTTGCATAAGTATGTACATTGTTGGCCTCAATGGAGTTCAACATGATATGTTAAATAAATATTATATCAAATTTGCTTATTATCTCAAAGAGATAGATTGTAAATAAAGTGCTGATAAAAAAAAATTGTGATATTATACTGTACATCGATTACCATTAATTGTTCGTCACTACCATTTGTGACGTTTCTTCAGATATAACACTGTTACTAGTTTAATACAACACTGTAATGGAGGAGTAATGTTTCGTTGAGTTTGAAAGCTAATTTGAATTATCAGCGCTTGCTTTTATTACTATGAGGAAAAGCCCATATTGAAAAGGGTATAAAAGTAGTGCACTCAATGACATTAGTCTCTTCTTTTGTTGCAAAATGGTGAGGG
>QOCX01000855.1:0-50680 GCA_005959815.1 Sarcophaga bullata
CCCTAAAATTGACTCCTACGCAAGTGACCTTCTTCAGATGGATACTGTTAAACCTCTAACAGTGCTGTGTTAGGGGCAAATTTTGCTCTGTTAAGAGAAAATTTTGCTCTGTTAATGCTAAATGTGGCGCTGCTAAAATTTGTGGATTGCGTCTTGGATTTTCAAATTCGAATTTATCTTCACACACATCAATAAAACCCAATTAGTGGTATAATAATTCTGGAACTCGAAAAATCGGGCCTCATGTCTAATAAGCCAACACACTACCTACTAAGCTACAATGACTATTGTCAATACCTTTGTTTTTTTGTTAATTCACTATTAAGAACGTCTGAGATTTTTAACGCATAATGGAGATAATTATTAATTACACATGCCGTAATCTAGTAGGTAGTCTGTTGGTTTGTTAGACGTAAGGCCACGAAATTGCCATTACAAGGTTTCTCAAAAGATCTGCCTTTTGAAATCGATTTAGAACTGTAGGTCATGCCACTTTTAAATAAAAATTAACAAACCACAAAAAATAAGTGGTGCGAAAAGCTAGATTGTATGAAGGATTGTAATGAAGGATTGTAATGTTCAGTTATGTATTTCTATAAATGCATACGTATTTAGTTATCTTCCTTTAACTCTAGGCTATACATTTGGTAACATTTGCAATTTTCGTTGCCTACAATAGTCTTTATAGTGGTAATTACGCTCAGATTTTGTCTGAACTGTAAGAAATTTAATTCACTTCTAAGTCCTCTAAAATGTTAGCCTTCAAATGCTTGATTGTCTCTGGTTTGTCGTCATAACACTTTACTTTAACGGCGCCGCACAGGAAATAGTCGAAATCGTAGCTTCTTGGTGGCCAATTGACATTACCATTGCGGCTAATTAAACGAACATCAAACGTTTGATGCAATAAATCGATTGTGGCGTGAGCTGTGTGACAAGCAGTCACTCGTAATGGATTCATTGGCTCCCGTAAGACCACGTATGGGTTTTCTGACCCCCAAATATGGCAATTTTGTTTACCAATATGAAAATGAGCTTCATCCGAAAAGAAAAAGTTTTATCGCAAAATCGACATCATCGAGCAGTTGGTCATCGTTCGTCTAATAAATCGTTGATCAAGAGTAAATCGATTCATTACGTTCAGTGGAGATAATATACTTAATTTTGTGACAGAATAGAATAACATAAGTATTGCCAGATTCAAGATAACGGTGGTTCAAATTTAAACCGATAGATGGCCTAACCGATACAAGATAATGTATCCAAGAAAGTAAATAAATGTGCTGCAGCTGTGTACAAAGAACCAAAAAAAAACGACATCTTTCTAAACGACTGAGATGGCAACCCTATCATTCTAGAATTTACTGCCAATAACTTCTTGGATGGAGAAACTTGAATAATGAAATTGAAACAGAACAAAAATATTACAAGATGGACTTATGGTCCATAAAAACAATACGGAGTTCAAGTTTGTTCGATTATGAGTAAAAAGCGAAGCCGAGGCAAGGAATATAAAATAAGTTGAGCTTTAATGAGCATATGCAATACAAAATGTACGCTGCTGAGACTTAGTCACTCCGTAAAAGTGCATTGCATACATCAACCTTCAGTCAACGGGATTACGACCTAGCTTCGCACAGTACATTATTGCCCATCCTAAAATATCATTGCAGGATAGTTATTGCAATACACTAAACTATGACGTAGGCTAAGCCATCATAACGTAATGGTTTCTCTATTACAAACCTGTGTAAAAAAAATTTGAAAATTCTTTAAAATTACTTGACATTTAACTCAACAGGTTAAAATTACCAGGTGAATTCGATTTGTTTTCCTTACGTTTTTTTCTGTTTCTGTTACATTTGGTTGTTATTGTTGTTGTTTTTTTCTTTCTTTTTTTCGATGGTGGCAATATTTGTTTACATGTTACACAATCTTTTGTAGAAATAAGTATTTGAGTATGTTGCCGCATGCCCCGTATATAACAAGTTTTAATCGAAGAAGGTTCAGTTGCATCAGCACTTTCATTTGGTATGCCAGACAAACATTGTCGCTTCACTTGACTGTAGTTGGAGTGGTTGTTCTAAATATTTGTATTTCACTTCAGCAATAACTTCCTGTTTTATTACCACTGCGCAATCATTTCATTTCGTATCTTTTTTCCGTTTTTTTCTTCTTCATCTTTTTTTTCCTGTTGCTGTTGCTTGTTCTTTTGCTTCTTCTGGTTGTCTTTATGCCGCAGACATCATCAACAACTATAACAACAACGATAACGGCATAAGCAACCGCGGCACAGTTTGCCGCAATGTTCCGACGACCAAGTGAAAAAGCTGAAGAGAGACCTTTGGACAGCAGCGGTTAAGGTGAATCGCATGAAATCACATTGCGAAAGGAAAAAAACAAAATAGGAAAATGAAATGAACTGCAGAAGTGAAGTGAAATAAATTAGTTTTTCATGTTTGCAATGTCAGTTATCACCGTAAAATGCTTGTTTTCTATCAGTGACATCACTTTTCTTTTACTTTTTATTCTACTTACGTACCGTACAACTATTTTGTTTGTTACTGGTATTGCTGTTGTTATTTGTTATTTTATTACGATTTTTGCGTTTATGTAACGGTTATTTATGTTCTGGGAAGTAACCATTCTTTACGTTTTATACACTCTACACAATCAATGATCATCGTAAATAGTCCGAACAACGCTTCCAAATTGTGGAAAGTTTTTTTGAAAAAAATTAATATGTTCGCGATAACTTTTTGTGGAACTCTTCAAGCATTGAAAGCCCCCATTAGTTGCTTATATTTGCACACAATTGCGACTTAAGAAATCCCCGTAGGAAAAAGTCTAATGAAAGCAAATGACATGACCTCAGTGGCCAGTACACATCATCTCCACATAAGAAGATCGTGCTTTCAAATCGCTGGTGTAGCATATTCACTGTGCCATGAGTTGTGTGGCACTGTTCATTTGAAATCTCATTTCGTTGGTGTCTAGATCATTCAACTCAGGATAAAAGTAATTGCTAGGCATTGACCTAATATGCTCGCCGCTAACAGTGATGGTTGTTATCACAGAAATAAGGATCCAACCAAAGCTGACAATCTTTTTCGTTATTGATCGGGCGGTCTTGAATCTCATGTGGATTAGTATCCTCTAATTCATCAAAAAATTGGCCTCAATGTTGAAAATGATTTTTCATGTTGCATGTTTCCACATGTTGAATGCCATGTCCGTTAATAGTGATTTGAAATCATGAGAGGAGTTGGTGCCATAGACCAGAATAGGATCGAATACAAAGATGAAAAGCCTTTTTCCATTAGAGCTCTAATTACTGAACTCTGTGTTCCTGCGAGAGTAAAGACACTGTGCGGTATGATAGTGTGCAACGCGAGCAGCTCTGCCAAGATAAGACAGTTCTTGTCTGAACGTTCAATGATCTCTTAACATTGGACCTGTTCAACTTTGTCTTGGGAAACTGTTCTGCAGACCGTGGGCGACTCATTGCAATGTCACTATTGCGCACTGAAGTTTCCAGTTACTTTTGTACGTTGATGACATCAACATTATTAGGTATACCAAGCAGGATGTCGCCGTTGCCTAGTTGATAGTATTAGACGTGAGGCCACGATTCAAACAACAGGTCAGACATCTCCAACAAAATAAAATATTAAAGACGACTTCCTCTCAGCAGATTTCTGGCAAAAACTCGGAGAGTAAATAAAATTTCTGTCAGACATTTCTCAAAAAATCTCGTTCGTTCGGAGCCGACTTTAAACTGCAGGTCCCGCCACTCATGTATACACATTAACACACACAATGATATGTGTGAGAAGCTAGTTTGTAATACTGACTAAAGGATTGTAATGACCAATTATGTACATAAGTGAGATATGACCGTTGTGGACATTTGAACGGTCAGCTATGGACCTATTCCACCTGCTGAGGTACAAAATCCTAATTGATTGTAGACTTTGCGGCCACAATACTTTCGTATTTTTTTGCTTTATAAACGAGTTGTTTATTGAAATCCGTTTTAAAAATTTTCATTTTAAAACCGTTAGAGTCTGTGATAACAACTATTGGTTATACTTCCCCATTTTGAAGAGCTTTTCCATTTGAAAATGCAGTACCATTGCGAATGTCATTTTTTTCTTTGCACCTCAAATGAATGGTAGACTACTACCAGTTGCAAATGAAGTGCAAGGTTTTCATTGTCTTTGACTTGAGGTTCTTTTTTTTTTTTTTTTTGGACTCAGAGATTTCCAGCTGGTTGGTGGTGGTGGAAGACATGTGGCAAATTTGCAAATCCGTTCTTAAGGCAAAAACAAAGAGAATAAAAGGAGGCTGCACACACGTTATTTATCAGAACAGACGCTTTAGCTCACGTGCATGCTCGTAATTTGCAATCAATTTGGCAAAGTAATTGCCATTAGAATACTAAAGATATTCCATTTCTTCTATGTACGGATGTATGGTATGGATGGGCCACAATTTTCAAATGACAAAACTTGTAAATGTGCTCTGGCATAGCTTTAAAATTTCTAGACTCGTTTTTACAAATTAAATTTTTGCATTCATTCTTCTCCATTTCATTTATTATCAGATCAGAAACACGTAAAAGGGAAATTTTTCTTTTTGTCGTTCATAAATTAAATTCGCTTAAAAATAGAAAGAAATTCTTGTGCTGGTGTGGTGGTGGTGGTGGTGGTGGTAGTGGTCTTGAAAAATGTTTCGTATTTGAAAACGTTTGTCGGTTTAATCAATCACTTCAGTTGGAATATAATTTGAAATTATGCTTCTCTTTCTCTACAGAGTATGTCTCTCCTTCGTTCATTTCTTTCTTTATCTTTATGTATGAACAAAATCTTTAATAATCGCATTAGGCCTAGTGGCGACCAAGCCAAACGAACTCGTCGTCATTCAGAGCTAACCATGCACCATGCTTTTGTCTTGAACTTTATTTTCAATTTGGATTAAAAATATTGGAAGCGAAACAAACGCAGTCTTTGACACACTGTTTAAGGAAATCATAATACAGTTGGCTGGCGTTAGCATTGCTGCTGCTGATGGTAGCAATGGTGGCGGCATTGACCGTCGTTCCTCTTTTTTTTTTTTTCTTTTGTTGTCGTAATTGCATCCGACACTATTGAATTCATATGGCGGCCCTTTATTTAATTTTGCTCAAGTTATATTGAAGTTTTTGGTGTTATTTAGCCACTCTTATATTATTTAGATGGCGTTTGCTGATATTGTCACTGATTCATCACAAGATAAAAAGCTTTTGATTTTCATTTTCTTACTCTTTAGCTTCTTTCGTTGATGATTGACTGCGTATTTGTGTTATAATTGCTTAGAGTTTCTCAGTTGACTGTCTGAGCTGACTGTTACGTAAGATATTGCCGAAGATGAAGACGAAGAACGTATGGACACTGAAATCTAAAGCCCTTTACAAAGTACATCATTGTGATTTGCACTCAGCAAAGGCCGACTGTGTTTTCGTCAACTTATTTCATTACATTTCTTATCTTTTCTACAATGTTTTTGGATTGTTAGAATGAAGATTTTAGAATGAAAATTTTAAAACCAAAAACTGTTCTAAGGTTGATAAAATTCTAATTAAACCTTGAGCCAAATGTTTCCCTTCAAACAAGAGATTTGGTTAGGCTAAGTTAACTGGTAGCTTGCCGTTCACAAGCAATTTTCCTCGTCAGCCCATTGTGTTACTCTGTGTGAGTTAAGCCCTCTTGTCATAAACTGTTAGTTGTGGTTTTGAACCACCCAAGCACGTTTGCCGTCATGCCCAAATCTTCAAACGTTCTGTCACCCAAAATCCGGTAACGTCTGTTTTGAAGTGTTGGATACTCACATAAAAGGTGCTGTACCGATATCGTTTCTTCCACAGCCTGGCAGATTCTGCAGTAATCCTAATGGGGCAGTTACTGCAAGAGTGCAAATCGTTCCCTTTTCGAACTCAAGTAGTTCCGCGACTTTCCTGCTGTCCACTGTTAAACACAACAGTGTTGAAATTCGTCAACGAAGTATGTGGGATCACCTATGGCTTGTTGAATTCGATGCTGCTTTTTCCAGTTTGAAATAGTCTTCTTGTATGTATCCCTTCCATCGTCTCCTCCTCAGACGTCTTTGCTCCCTTCCGTGCCAGTTCGTTCGCCTTTTCGTTCCTCTCTATGTCACAGTGGCCCAAAACTTTGTTAAGGCGGATGTTGAGCTTACGTATGGGGTGTAGAGTACAATTCCTAATGCCTTTTGAATTGGAGAGGTGGGATCCCAACGCTTTGATTGCTGCTTAATTGTCCACACATGTAACCAAGTTTGAAGGTGGAGAGGTTTACAACCTTTCAGTCAACCTTACGACCTACCTTCTCACAACACTCATGTGTGTGTGTGTGTAATTTTATTTAATGAGTGCGGGGATCTACTGTTTACGTCGACAGAGTTGAGAAACTTTTTCATGGCAATTTTATTTTACTCTTAGGGTTTTTTGGCAGACGACTGCTATGAGGAAGTCGCCAAAAAAATTTCTTTCTTGTTTCGTTTTGTATGAGATGTCTGGCCTAAGGTTTGTACAACGACCTTACTTCTAATACACCAACACACTATCTACCAAACTATGGCGACGTTTGTCGATTCCAATTGCTACCAATAAAGATGTTATTTAGAATCTGGCACTACTTATGTCATTCTATTCTGTTGCAAAATTCAGTATATTATCTCCACTGAATGTAATGATTCGATTTTCATTTGAGCCACGTTGGAAGTTATTAGGCCTCCGAAAAACTACATGATGATGTCGATTTTGCCACAAAACTTCTTCTTTTCCGGCGAAACTTATTTTCATCTTGGTGGGTACGTTAATAAGCAAATTTGCCGTATTTGTGGCTCAAGAAACAAACATGTGCTCTTGCAGAAGCCAATGAATGAATGATTGGACTGTTTGGTGCGGCTTGTGGAGCGGAGATTTTATTGATAATGAGGACGGTGCAACCATTACGGTCAATGGAGACACCTATCGCACCATTAGAATTGATTTTTTTGTATCCGCTCTTTGTTGGTTGTTTGGTTTCGACAAGATGGTGCAACTTGCTACACATCTCATGCCACAATCGATATTTTGCATCAAGCGTTTGATGGACTATTTTTTGTAGGGCGCTGTTAAAGAAAAGTGTTATGTCGACAAATCGGAGACAATTGAGCTTTTTAAGGCCAACATTCGTGATGCCATTGCCCAGATGGGCCCCCATTTACTCGAAAAAAACTGCACGGAAATTGGTCCGATCAAATGAGGTGCTGTGAAGCCAGCTGGAGCAGCCATAGGAATGAATTAATATTCATAAATTTGGCAAAAATTCAAATCGTTTTTGTTTTATTGCATTTTCAAATTGAAATTTTTAAATGGCCCACCCTTTATTTCAATGCGTTTAAATTTTTGACTAAATACAAAAAATGATGTCGATATCACGTTTACTAACTAAAAATATGAACGTAACTGTAAATATTGATACAAAAGCCTGAGAATATTTTTTGATCAATCACTTTATGATCGTAGTAAACATTTTTTTTATCGATAATATTGCGATAAAGCACACTTTTTTGTTTACATTTGATTTTAAATTTTAGGGTATTCATGCACATACGTACATATGTATGTATGTTCAAAATAATTTCTTATTAAATATTATATTTTACAACTACAAATAGACTATTAGTAGATAAAAAACAAAAATAATCTTAAACAACTAAAATATAATACCAGAGTGTAAAAGCATTAATGTAAACTAATGCATGTAATTGAAACCATTTAAGAAGGGCTTTGATGGCGCCCAGTGCTTGCCCAAAGCCATATCTCTGGCTTTGTCTCTTAGCACTTTACCACTGCCGGTTTTGGGTAAATCATCCAAAAAGAATACTCCGCAGTGCAGTTGCTTGTGTTCTACTACTAAACGTTTCGCCACATACTCTACAATATCTTGCTCACTAAGTTTGCTGCCCTCAACTTTGACAACAGCGGCAGCTGCTGGATCACCATCCACTTCATTCCAAAAGCCAAAAACGCAAACTTCAATAACATCAGCCAGTTCGGCAATACAATGTTCAATTTCCTGTGGCCAATATTGCAGGCCATGAAATTTTAAGACTTCACACTTGCGATCCACCACATACAGATAATTGTCCTTATCAAAGTAACCCAAATCGCCGGTATGGAACCAGCCCTGATAGTCTTGCATACGTTTGCTTTCAGATGGATTGCCATAGTAACCATTCCACACTTTGCCATTATGCACTAGAATTTCACCCACTTCACCAGGGCCCAGACTTTGTTCATTTTCATTTAATATCCTTACGCGAACGCCGGGTACAATTTTGCCTACACTATTGGGACGACTGACACCCATATTGGCCGTCACTCCTCCGCATTCAGTCAAGGCATAACCGTAAGAGATAAAACCATTTGTAAGGTAATCCTGTATTCTCAATAGAGTTGTTACCGGGCAATTTCCTCCGGCTATGCTTATATACCTTACACTGGACAATTGGTCCTTCGCCAGTTCCTTACACTTAGCCAAAGTTACAATGCAGCGGGGCGTGAGTGTGAGTAATGTTACCCGATATTTGCTTATTAATTCTAATAAATACTCGGCTGTATAGGCCTTATCGGTGATAATGCGCGTTGAACTATGGCCACAAGAGAAGAGCATATTAAACATGCCAGCGGAGACATCTATAGTGCTGAACGATAGTACCACGTCTTGAGCAGTAACGAACCTGCAGGGGGATAGATTACAATTCCTTATAATAACAAAAATATATTCTTTAATGGAACATCTTACCCGAAATCGAAAAGGCATGCTGAATTGGATATGCAGACATTTTTCGGTAAACCAGTAGTGCCGGATGTGCAAAGAATTGCTACTGTTTGATCGCCACCCAGTTTAAGGGTTTCAGGACTGAAAGAAATCATAAAAGATGTTAATTAGGATTCATCACCTTGTATGAGTTTCTATTTCTCTAAGTATTATTGGGAGTGGAAGGGAAAGATATTAAAGTAACCGAATATGTAACGAATTTTAATCGAATTTATGGAACCGAATAAATTTAGTCTTGCACTTGATATGCTTTTAAATCGAAAACGAATGGACACAAACAAAACTATTCTGTTATCTAAACAATTGTGTTTCGTGCATTTGATTTTATTGCCCCTGAAACAAATTTATTTGTACGATAAGATTCAACCTCCAATTGAAGTGATTAATCTGCTTTGCTTTTACCACAATTAATAACGATCGATGCGGCTTAAACATGAATACTTACGTATAGAATAACTCGGCATTGGTGGGTTCGAGTAGATCTTCAATTTTGGGCAAATCCAAACGATGATCTTTCATGGTATAGACTTTGGCTTTAAGAATTTTACCAATAACCGCTACATTCAGGTAAACGCTGCCATCGCAAAAGATAATTTTTGGCCGGGTGCTTTGAAATAATTGCTTGATTGTGGCTAAAATTAAAATGCCATGCGATAAATGAAATGATAAGAATTGTTTCAAATTCAAATTGAATAGAAGAGACAATAAATTGTAAATAAAATAATTGAAATACCTTCATCATGCTGATAATGGACGGCATGAAATGGTGTACAGTTCAGTAGACAGGCTAAAACTAAAGGCATCATATAGGTGGTATTGGCTCCCACAATGCCCACAACATCGTCTTGCCGTAGACCAAAACTCTTAAAATACTGAGCAATGCGTATTGCAAACGTTATGGCTTCACCATTAGTCAAGGCAGTGCCTTCAGTATCCGAAATCTGCGTATAAAAAAATTAACAAATTCTTCAATCGAAAAACCTCTTTAAGATGATAAAATACCTGACATATATGTTTGGGATTGTTGCGCATAAAAGCGTATAATATCTTGCCAATGGAACAATCTGCATCAAAGAAATGTATGGCCTTGGGTCCATTCCATATTTTGGTATACTTATCGAATTGTATGTTCAAACGTTCCATTCTGTTTGTTTGTATTGCGATTTTATCGCCTAGAAAATCAATTTTAATTCCGCTGATACTGCTAACGTTTAGCTCACGAGTCGTTTACCAACTAATTTCATTTCTTTTAGTGACCATTTTACCTGTATTTGAGTGTTAAGCAGGAGAAAGAGAAAAACATTTTTAATCGAATGATAAGCACAAAAGAAGAGAATAATAAATTTACAAAAAAAAAAAAACGTAAAAGTTATTGATAAAGCGGCTCATGTAAACGTAATATCGCGACACAACGATAACTGCTGGTGAATTGAAAATTCGAAGAATGTCGAGGCAAATATTTAGATAATCCATAGGAAAAGTATCGATTACCAGTAAATCCGTGCTAAATTTTCCAATTGTTGCAAGTCCATTAAAAAATAAAGATTATTTTGATTATAACGGACCTTACAAAATTTGACAGTTAATAACGGCCATCTTCTTGAAGCTACATCTGTCAAATTAGTTATCATTTATTCAGTGTTTTTTTGTCAAATCATCATGAAGGGATATTAGTAGCATTAAACACAGTCCTTTAATAAAATAGATGTTCTGCCTGGCCTCAATTTTCACCGAAATCTCATTTTTAGCGGTAAGGCATATTTCTGCATGAATGGGTACATGAACAAACAAAATTTTCGAATATAGAACGATTACAATCCAGAAAGGATTGAAGAGCGTCCAATGCATTTCGATAACGTCACTGTTTATTGTGGATATTAGGCTGGCGGCGTTTTTGGTTGTAGCGTAGTATATTTATAATCTTTATAGTTAAATTCTATTTTCTAATATATTCTGCATACCGATTACTATTAAATTGTACGTCACTAGCATGTGTGACTTTTTAAGATACAACACTGTTACTAGTTTAATACAACAATGCAATGGAGGAGTACTGTTTCGTTGAGTTTAAAAGCTAATTTTAATTAGCAGCGCTTGCTTTGATTGATATGAGGAAAAGCCCATATTAAAAAGGGTATAAAAGCTGTGCACTTAACGGACTCAGTCCTCTTCTTTTGTTGCAAGCTAGTGAGGGCGATACCACAAATAATTGCAAGTGCATTGTAAGCTTCGTGACAGCGATGGTTGTTGTTGTTCATTTTGTAGGTGCAGTTAGTTGACAAACCATAAGTAGATGTTGGACACGATGATGGCCGCAAATACTTAGAATTTTGACACTCCTTTTCTTTTGTTGCAAATTAATTTCTAATTTCTTTGAGAACGACGTTGGCCTGCTCTTCACTGTTAAGAGTGAATATTATAGGTCCATGATTATCAACTTCTTTTGGCCTTGATTTGATTATCTATAAACAAAAGTGCTACGGGCCACATTGGATAATCTGCACAAGCAATTTGCGGGCATGGTCATCTCATGTGGAGGTGATGCAAAGTGGTCAAGAGGAGTTGTGGCGGATATTTCACACATAATAGGATCAAAAAGTCTATCAAGTGAATAAACAATTTCGATGATATCCCATGCACACTTTATTTAAATAAAATTTAAAAGAACCGCTTAATAAAAGACCTCTTAGTGACGGGTCTGCTGATCTTCTTAAGATGTTCGTTTTTTAAGGAAATGAACTATTTCGGCCACGACGATCTCTGATAAATATTTGACTAATTTTTCTAATCAATCTAGCCGTATGGCTTCATTAGGTGTTTGACTATTGGCTTCCAAACTAAGCAAAAAACCAGTCCTGAGGCGTTCAATCGCACGGAAGAGGACCACTGCACACGGTCCATTTTTTTTGAAAGAGTGTTATTACCAGATTGATATTGCAATAAATCGATGGTTAAGCACACTATCACGCTGCCTAGTTGAATCCAATTGTCGTTAATGCTTAGCTGCTTAATATTGCAAAACGAAGATTCAGTTAGCATGGCTCGATAGTGCTCGCCATACTGCCTAAGGACAGCATCTTTTTCATTTCGCAAGAAATAACGACTGGTAATGCCGCCAGCGAGCGAACCTCACCAAACAGTCAATTTTAATGCATTTAACAGTGCATTAGCAGCTTGAGGACTGTCTTCGCTCCAAATATGGCAATTTTGTTTATTGAAGTAACCACTTAATCAGAAATGAGCTTTATTACAGAATACAATTCTTTGATAAAAAAAAAAATGCTCATTTTTGCTCAGTTTTAAATGAGCCCAGTCAGCAAAAATGTGACAAAAACGATGTTATTTTGGCTTTAATTCTTAAACAAGTTGTATTTTATTAGCACTTCAATCAAGATTCTTCTGTAAAATTTTCCACGTAGTCGAAAGGCAAAGGCCCATATGTTGAGGTCGACAAGGTGTGAACAGTCCGACATCTTCTACAAAGCTTCAAAGATGTCTTGTCCTTCAAAACGTCAAACCTTTCTAAACAGAAATGTCAAGTTTTACACTTTGAACAGTCAAAATCTCATGCAGGTAAAAAAACACCCGAAATTAAAAAGAGGAAATATAACAACAACACCACTACATAGAAAAATCACCAATGAGAGATGAAGTTGCTCAATTTTACAGTACATTGGGGGAGTTTGATCTTTAATTGACAAAAGGTTTGCAATCGAACCGAAAACTTTTGGTGAGTGATTATGACTCACTTGAGTACAATATGGACTTAAGATTGTTGTTGAATGTGTGGGTTTTTGCCTCAGAGAAGAGTTGGTAGGAACTTTAAACTTCACTACAAACTTGCCTCCAAAATAACTACTCCCTTGGGTGGTATGGGCGTTTGAGCGCTTTCTGTATTTATGCTCTTTGTTTTCATTTGGAGTAGAATTTGTTGTTACGTAGTCGCTGTAGTAGAGTATTAGCTTACTAAACGAGTACTCATGAGTTAAAGCCCTAGATTTAATATCTTGGAAAGGGAGAACTAAGAAGTGTCTAGCTTGCAGGATTTGTCTGACAAATACTCTGAGAGAGACCTAATTGCCCCTAATGTCAAATTGAAAATTCTATTAATTGTACATACATACATACATAATTGGTCATAACAACCCTTTAGTTAGGATAACAACCTATCTTCTTACACCAATTATGTTGTGTGGGTTAATTTTGTATTTGAGTGAAGGGACCAACTGTTTAAAGTCGACTTTAAACGACAGATTTTTGCAAAACTTTTCAGGGCAACTTTATTTACTCTCAGAATTTTTGACAGAAATCTCCTAAGGAGTTTTAACCGAGACCCCAACAACATAACCAACCTACGACACAAACAAACATTCTTCAAAAACATTTATAGGCCACACCATGCCTGTACATATGAGTATGGCAGCATAGCATTTTAATTTTTAAAAGTTTTTTTATTTTTTTTCTTTTTTTTGCATTTCGTCCATTAAGATTAATACTACACTGTGCCAAATATTTTATCTCGTATGTAAATGTTAAAATTCCTATACAAGAAATACTTTAATTGCATTCGATATCTGCTGAATTAATAAATACCTGCTTTACAAATCCATCTCAAACGTATGCAATACTGTTTGAAGACAAGTTGAAGTATTTATTTCAAGTCGATGCTGGTTTCCTCTCGTAATGTGATGACAAATTAAGTGTTGCTGTTAAAGAAATAATTCTCATAAAAATATTTACGTATAATACGAGTAATCTTAATAATAGCAAATAATCACAATAATCACAATAATAATAGTAATAATAGCAATAATAATACGAAGCGAGTTATAATATTAGCAACGACAACCATACTATTGCCTGCTAACAGATGCAGATGCTAGAAGCAGTATATCTGGTCTAATAAAAGATGTAAACAGCTAAACCATACAATTTGATCCAATTAATCAGAGTTAATCAGTGAAAATAACTTGTTATTAAGCGACAGCCAACACATGTTAACCCAAATAATATAGACGGCCAAATGAGCACAACCAACAGCATCAATTGAAACACAATATATCTCTCGTTCTCTATACACCGAGATCATCATCATCATCATCATCATCATTCTTAGATTGCACATACTTATATACCGCACCCAAAAATATGTTACAAGTGAACAACAACAACAACAACAACAAGAACAATAAAAAAAAAATAGTTTAAAATAGTTTAAAAGACTATGATGGAGCATAACTATTGAAAGACATCAGTAGCAGCAGCAGTAGCAGCAAGAGTAACAGCCATCGCCCAGCTTATCGACTGTGTATGCTAAGAAACGGGATGTGTGGTATCAGGATGGATATTGGAAAATCTTATCACATTCAAAAAAACATGTTGCCACCAAAAGCTGCTACACAACACATGTCCAAAAACCATCGCAACAAGATCTAATATTGGTAACGATTTTACAGTTTATAAATGCGGATTTTTTTTTTTTTTTTGCTACTGAATTTGCATCTGCCCCAACACTCATAGAACGAATGTTTGTAAAATTACTCTTACTCTGTGGGTACATAAATCCAGAGATAACAAAAAATTGAAAGAAATGTTCACACATTGAAGTCATAATTCAAATTTTGATTTCATGTAATCCAATCGCAAGCTAAGGAACTAAACTTGATGACCGAAAGGAGACATGGAGACATACACAATTTAATTTGGTCAGAAGTGTATTGCTTGTTCAACAGGAGTGTATTTACTATCCATCCGAACAAGGCCATGTCTATTACCTGGAAACTTTGGTTAGGAAATTCTTATGAAGTCAACTTATATTCTAAAACGCATGCAATAGGGATTTGTGAAAACCCATTTTTTCGGTCATTCGCCAATAAATTTAAATGTCCGTCACGGTTTCTATTCAATTTTCTACGACCCAGGCGCATAAATCAAACTGAATTTGAGTGATAGCATGAATTACGACGGCTTTCAAGATCGCTATGATTTTTGGCTGATTCGCATACGCCTGTATACGATTCAAATCATCCCACTCAGATCAAAAGAAGTTCGTTATAATCAATCTGTAATGTCCGCCGTTAACAGCGATGGCCAGCAAACCGGCACCAAACAGTGACTTTATCGGAATGCATTGAGCGCTTTTGGATCTTACCTTGCTTCGAATAGTCCCAAATTCAATTATGCTTTTCAAATGGAACTGAATATCCAAAACATAAATCTTTTTCAGTAGAGAAATAGTTATTTCGCTATAAATCAAGGCAAAATAACTCATCCTTTCAATTAGGAGACTCCATATAGCACCGAAGGACATGCGACTTCTCCCGTAATTTTTATTCAAATAATATAGAATAGGTATGGTAAGCCGGTAGAAAAAGACTACTGGCAATACAAACTTGTGAAACTTTGAAGGTCATAAATTAAACAATACGTACACGAGCTCAGGTCAATAGTTGTTTACTTACGTAAGTACTTACTTAAATGGTCACTACATCCCTCTAGTCATTATTAAATTTTTGCTTCTCACACCATTCATATTGTGTGTGTTAATTTAACCCAAAAGTGGCGGTATCTACAGTTTAATGTCGATTATGAACGGTAGATTTGAGAAGCTTTTCATAACAAACGAGGGCAAGATGGGTTTAAAGAATGATGGCATAATCACGTGGTATTATTCATATTGACTGTCTTCACAAGAGTACAACATTTATGGTTGAATATTATGTTAAGTTTCTATTGAAGATTTGAGAAAAAGACCATATTTGGACTTGAGAAATCTTTTTTACACCAGGACAATATATTATAAATTAGGCTACAAATTGATGCCTCATTCATCGGACCTAAAGAAACATTTTTGGAGGGAATCACAATGGAGACTTGAGTTGAAAAACAAAATGATTTTTTATCCAAATACTTATAAACTCGTCTAGTATTTTATTGTTTTACGTAAATAGTTCATTACAGATTTGAGTCATATTAACATTTTGCTTTGAGTGTATTGCGAAAGCATTTAATTATAACTCATGATATCCATGCTGACATTTAAATGAGATTCAAATAAAAAATTAAATTTCTTTTGAATTAATTTCATTTAATGTAAATGCTTAAAAATCATTCATCACTAATACAAACATACAGAGAGACAGACACACAAATACATACAGGATGAGATGAATACAGAAGCTGAAAGAAATGTTTGAGCCAAATGACGGTCAATGTTTCAATGATCTGGCAGTTAAGAGAACAACAGCAACAACAATAACAACAGCAACAACAACAATAATAACAACAACAACAAATATAGAAAAATAAAAACAATCAATATCAAGTCAATTTAATAAATTTTCTTGTCCACACCATGAATTAGATGCTGGTGATGACGATGATAATGATGATGATGATGGAGTCTAGTTGTGAAACTAAGCATGACAACGATTTTGTCTAAGATTTTGCATGAATTTTGTATGAATTTTGTATGAATTTTGTATGAATTTTGTTTATGAATTGTTAACACGCATAACGATTTAAATATCCCCTGTTAAGCGTTGTAAGTGGGCACGTCTCTCTCTTTCTTTTTTTTTTTTTTGTTTTGAATTGAATTCAAGTGATTTTGAATTAGAAAAAATTATAGAATTTCGTATTCAATCTTAGCAAGGAATCTAAACACTTGTTACCAGTTGTCGTTTGGTGTTGTTCATTCAACCGCAGGCAACAAAGATTATTTTTGGATGCAAAAGAGTGCAAAAGAGAGTGTTTATTTTTACTTTACAAAATGTGTTTCCAATTTATGTTATACCCCCTCACTAGTGGATAATCGATTCGTTAATTAATTGCCAAACTAATCATATTTCACTTTATTATCAATTTACCCTCGTATATCAACGTATCCATTACATTTATGACAGTGTTTAGGCGATTATTTCACACAAAATCCATTTTTTTTCGTTCTTTTTCTTCTGTTACCAATATTTTAAATGGTTATTTAGCCATTTCACATATGTATGTATGTATGTATGTATGTGTATTCGTGTGCCTATGTGTATCCATTACATTTAAGCCACAAAAATAATCTTTTTTTTTCTTAACTTAAACGTCCATTTTCGGAATTTATGATGGCGTTGCGTTTCATTTCATTTCGTTTGTCTTGAGGTGGAGAAAATTGGTCACAATATGAGTTGGTTTGACAGAAATATGTTCGACATTCGCGTTATAAATTGATTTCATCTGATATTTTGATTGCTTTTCTTCTTGGCCAAAATAGACACGCATTAGATTTAGAAAACGAAACCAAAGAAAAAAAGAAAACATTTTTGCTGTCAGTTAGTGAGTGGAGTGGTGGGGAGGATTTTTAAATTGGAATGATTGAAGTGTTTTTTTTCTTTTTCCTTTTTTTTTATTGTGAAGGAAAATGAAAACATTCATATGCGGAGGATGTAGATTAGACCATCGCATTGAGAGAAATTTCCTTTTACATGCAAAAACAATTAACTTACTTTTATGGCCTTAAATAGAAGACGTAAAACGTAATCATTAACGAAAATGCTGTGACTAAACTGTGTGTTAGTTTGTTCCATGTAGCATTCAACATGATTAGTTAAGACATTTAACATATCACATGGACCAGTCCACGTTTCTTTGTAAACCAGGCAACATTTCTCAAGAAGTTGATGTGTCTAGCACATCTCTTTGTGTATCCAAACTATTATCACTGTTACTGTTCAAACAAATGTTGCCCTCTCATAGCATTTATTAGTGACTTCTGAAATCGACCCGTCTAATCCCTTCAGATCCCCAAGTGATTATTGATAATGATTTGTGGTCAACAGATTTAAAGCACAGTGCTTAGACATCTCTTCACGATGTTTCCAACAGATTCCAATGCCATTTCTTAACATACTGATTTAATCGAGTTGTGTAAACTTATAAAATCCCTTCAAGGCCTTCGTGCTTTGAGAAATCCTTTTCCAATTTCAATTTCAGGTATTTTACTGCTTCAGTAATTATTTTTGTTGACAGATTCAATTGACATTTCCTGCATAGTCTGCCAACAGGGTCTTGAGAGCCTTGACATTATCGTATTGTTGTCATTTACTGAGCACCATAACATGCAAATAATAAAATCGTTCTATCATAATAGGTCTTCTGTTCTAGTAACGTACCGCGCATATAGTGCAACTTACGATCACCATAATCATCACACCTAGAGGACCATTTGCAATGTAGTGGATAAATACGAGTCCGCTGGTACAGTAAGTGATTGACCAACATCCGTACGTCGACGAAACGCAAGATATGCTGAAAATATCGTCGCTATAAGAGAGAGTGTGAAGTCGATTTCGCGTCGCTTACAACAACTCGTTTTTTTAAGACCACAAATAAGCGAGTAAGCGTTATTTGAGTCAGCACACCTACAAAATTCAACTGACGAAGGAACTGAAGGAAAACGATCATATATAACAACGTGTGTTCGCTTAAAAGATTTTATTAATTTCGGTATGAATGGGTATGTGAACAAACAAAATTTTTGTAAATTAGTTGCGATACCAATTCACATGAGATCCAAGAGGGTCGGTTTATATTTCTGTGAGAACACCGTTGGCCAGCCCATCACTGCCTACGGCGAGCACTGTAGGTCGATCTGGATACCTCTGGTAATCTGTGCCAGTGATTTGAGGACATGCTTACTCTTGTAGAGATTATGTGAACTGGACACCGCGAACACGTGATTTGACACCGTTAGATTTTTTCTTGTGTGAATTTTTTATCTCGCAAGTGTATGCGGTTCTCAAAGCCAATATAACCCATGCCATTGGTAAAATGTAGCCTTATTTATGCGCCAGAATCATGGAAAATTGAGCAATTCGGATGTACTCTACCTAGAGAAGCCAGTGTGGTAATTGATATTGGCATTATTGGCATCAAGTAGGTCTTTCAAACGAATAAAAATTACAATAATGTCTCCTACATACTAGAAACAAATGCGTGGTGTTGATGGATATCCCTGTAAAGCTTAATTTATTGTTAATCCCCAGATTTATTCCCTGAGGCATTTTATCCAGATTCTTTAAGCCGATCGCCAGTGCCGTAATAAACAGCAGTTGACCAATCATTATTCATGCCGCTTGCTGTGCTAAAGAGTTCACTTATCGAATCCGCAAATTGAACGTTTAAGTACTTTTTATTAGACTGGTCTCCAGCACTGGTCATAAGAGTCGAAGATTTCTACAGACTTAGGTCTATTTAACGCAATCGTAGAAGAGAGTAGCGTTTACGTTTGAAATTAATGTGGGTGTTAATGGTTAGAAAGTTATCAATGTTTTTGTAACTGTTTACCAATCTCTTCCTTTGGTTAACCAAAGTCCTGAAGACGACTTTTTCGCAGAAGAATATTTTTCGATAGAAACATGCTTCCCCCACAGCGTCAATTTAAATAATAATGGGTTCGTTTATGTCTTCGTCCATACATAATGAAAGTTTGAAGCTGAAAAGATTTATACTGAAAAGCGGAGACGAGAACGTACCACAAATATCCGGACACATGCGATACTACGGTTAACAATTCCCAACGCCGTAGATATGATGATTTGATGCCAAAGCAATAGACCTTTAAGACTGATATTCGAAAAAAAATTGTTTTCTAACCATGAAGGTCATTTCTCACGCAGTTGTTAAATTACGAAATTGCTCCCATATGGAGCCTGGGAAACCTAGAGAACCTAGAAATAAACGCACGGTCTGAGGAGTATGAACACGACGGTATTTGATTTCAACAAGGCGATATCACTCGGTACAACCGATTTCAGGTGCAACAAAAAGTAAATACACGTTTTGACGATATCAAATGGCAATTTGAAGTAGTCCAACGCGTTTGGTTTACATTTGAAACAAAACACTCATCACGTTAATACAATAAGTTTCATCCAAATCATAGTATTACTTAAGTTCAGTTTTGAAATCAAGTAGTAGTTAACCCTGTAGTTACATTTCATTTGCTTGTTATTATTTTGAAAATTTTTATAAATGTTTTGAAAACTATAGTCCGCTAGATGGCATACAAGGCACTTAGAATGTAAAACGGTTGATGTCTACGCTGAAACCATTACGCATTGCCATTGAAATCTACAAGTATGTGCGACTTAACTTAGTTTTGTCGTGAACAGTAATCTGTTATACTGATTAACTGTTATAAACAGTTAGGCCTTATGCTCAGAGAGTTTGTTTCAGAAATATTGCTGTTCTGAATTTCAAAAATTTGAAACACCGAAATATTCTTCTCTGAAGAAAAATGATGTGTTGGGATATCGAAACTTGTTGGAAATATATTCGGCTCCATGAGAATTTAATCCTTCAGAGCAATTAGTCTAACGTGTGTCATGTTGAAAACACTGTGGGATATTAAAAAGGGGTACCACTGAGTCCTAAGCAACAAGTCCGCAGGGTGGCGATCTATGATGATTTCCTGACAAAACTACTTGAGCATCGACTGTCACGGATATACTGTTGATATAGTCTTGATGGCTAAAGGAAAATTTGAAGAGACTCTCTGCGGCATCATCCAAAAAGATCCTGAAAGAGCAATTCGTTGGTGCATGACATTGAGCCTGAGAATAAAACCTGACAAGATCACAGTAGCCTCATTCACATAAAGAAGTAAACTTTCTAAACTAATATCACAGAAAATGGCTGTAAAATATTTGGTAATAACACTGGACAGTAAATGGACGGCTCTAATACGGACATGCCACAACGTATTACAAGATGATGGCAGGGAAATCCTGGATATGTAACACAGGAATTATGTATTGGATGATGGATGTATACAACATTGGCCCATGGAGCAGGGGTCTGGTCTGAGAGACCGAACAAATCTAAAAACAACTCAAATGGAGAGACTAGCGTGCGTTGCTATAACAAAGGTAATAAGAAATTGACCTAGAACGCCGCTGTAAACTCTTTTGGATTTGAGTCCGTTGCACATGGTAGTGACGATCAGAACTTTGGAGATCAAGTCTAAAATGAAATTCAGTGGGAAATTTCGTGACCTATGAAATCGATTCCCTGACAGCTACCTCATTAGCTGTTCCCTGGACAGAACCCTGTTGGACTAGGGGAAGTGCTTCGTATCGAGACTTAGTAACAAAAATGAATGGAGCGGAAACAGAGAGATCTATTTTGTGCGAGTAGCATTATTATTATTATTATTAGCGGCCATCAAACGTTTGACACAATAAATCGGTTGTGGCATAAGATGTGTGACAAGTCCTATCATCTTGTTGAAACCAAACATCGTTCACATTAATACCATTTAGAGCAGGTACAAAAAAAAAAATCGATTCTCATGCTGCGATAGGTGTATCCATTAAACGTTATGGATTCGCCGTCCTCTTTTTCAAAGACATATGGGCCAATGATGATTTCGCTCCACAAGCTGCACCAAACAGTCACTCGTAATTGATGAATTAACTTCTGTAAGACCACGTGTGGGTTTTCTCAGCTCCAAATACGATAATTATGGTTATTAACGTCTCCAGCAAGATGAAAATTAGCTTTATCCGAAATGACTTGTTTTCATCATACAGTTTCTCACTGGCTTATGGTGTTTTCTTTTCTACAAAGAAAATGTCACCCTGTTACAAGGTGCATTCAAAAAATGCTGACCAGCCTTGTTATAATGTGATTTTCTATTTGGTAAGAACATAACACAAATATTAAAAAAGGGAATGCCATGTGCTTAACACTTTTGTTGTATTTTTCAAAGAAATTTCAAAGAAATTTTTGTTTTCAATAAAATGTGTAAATATAGAAAAGGTGTTGCCAGATTGCTAAATTTTCGACTTCATTTTTTGAGCACTTTTTTTAAACCCAAAAAAAGTTAACGCTGTTCTAACACTAAATCAGGGATTACCATTTCATAGCACAATTGTACTGAGTGAATTCACACACATTGCTTATGCTCTCTCATTTAGTCGCCGATCAGACCGCGGCGAGTGCACATGTGAGTGGATGCTGACATTTTTTTTCAGGTTTACACTCGAAAAATATTTTAAGTAGTAAATATTTTAAAAATGCATTTATTAAAACCCAAAGTTTTATATGCTCTTAAATAACACTTTAAGACATTTAAATGATAAGGAAAGGGAACAGCTTTGTTGTAGACATAAAGTATTTTTTTTTTTTTTTGGAAAAATTGAAAGGTTTTTTATTAGTAGGTGAGGAAATTTATGAACCAAAGTTGTTCCAACCAAATATCTAAAAAAACATTCCCTAATTTTCGAGTTAAAAATGTATAATTTTATGTATGTTGATGAAAAGAAAATCAAATTAGCGTAAATTACTAACACTTTTCTTTGACAGTAAATGAATAAAATCACTCAATTTATTTTCACTCACTTACTCACTAATACACAACCAAAAAATTTTTGGTAACCCCTGCACTAAATGCAACTTTTTTATAGTACTGGCCATGTATCCTTAAGGTAACTTCACAAAAACAAAAAAAAAAAATAAAAAATTAACTTCAAAACTGGATAACGATACCAGGCGACTTTTCTTAAATTTCATCTGGTAACTCTATAAATAAACAAAAGACATCTGCTTTACAGGGTATTTTCTACACTCTCGATTTATACAGGGCCTAAAATGCATTGCCCTCCACCATTGGCAAGTGCGAATTATTTAGAATAAAACATACTAGCCTTTTAGAGTGCGAAATATATGCATGAAATGCAGAGTTTTTGGTAGAAAAGAAAACACCATTAGTAAATCTCAAACATAAATCGATTCATTATGTTTAGTGCGGATAATATGCTGAATTTTGTGAATAGCATCACATAAGTATTGCCAGATTCGAAATAACCGATGGTTCCCACCCGATACAAACCTTTGCAAATCTTGTAAATATTGTTTGAAATGAAGACACAAAATTGTTGTTGTTTTTTTCTTCTTTTTTTAATATTTTATATACAATATATTTTGTTTCATTTCATTTCATTTCATATTAATTTGAATTTAATTTTTTTTCTTTGTGTGTAGTTTCTAAAATTCTGGTTTTGTTTCACAATATTTTAATAAACATTTATTTTTTATTTTTTTTTTTTTTTATTTTTAATTTCAGTTTACCATTTAATGAATTATTTATTTTGATTTTTAGATTTTATTTCTATTATTATTATTATTATTATTATTGTTGTTGTTATTATTAAACGAATTTATTATTATTATTTTATTTTTTTTATTGAATTACTTTTAATTTTTTTATATTATTTACTCACTTCTGCTAAATAATTTAATTTTTTTTTTTGTGAACAATATAAACATTTTTGTTTTTTAATTATTAATTTAATTATTTATTGTTATTACAGTAATAATTATTTTAATTTATTTTTTATTTATTTTTTATTTTCAAATTTATTTTTGCCAATTTAGTTACTGAACGAGTGACGACAATTACTTTTAAAATTCTGTTTGCTGTTTAAGGGGGCGATTTGATTTCAATGTGAGTGAGTAAGTGAGTGAAGAAAACATTTGCACGCTTAATTTAATAGTGATTAAGTGAGTAAGTTCAAGTGATAGAGAATGATTGAGTGAGTTATGAATTTATTTTTACAATTATATTTAGATTTTTTTTATGTAATTTAAAATTGAATTTAATTTTTTTTCTTTGTGTGTAGTTTCTAAAATTCTGGTTTTGTTTCACAATATTTTTAATAAACATTTATTTTTATTTTTTTTTTTTTTATTTTAATTTCAGTTTACCATTTAATGAATTATTTATTTTGATTTTTAGATTTTATTTCTATTATTATTATTATTAATTATTATTGTTGTTGTTATTATTAAACGAATTTATATTATTATTTTATTTTTTTTATTGAATTATTTTAATTTTTTTATATTATTTACTCACTTCTGCTAAATAATTTAATTTTTTTTTTTTGTGAACAATATAAACATTTTTGTTTTTTAATTATTAATTTTAATTATTTATTGTTATTACAGTAATAATTAATTTTAATTTATTTTTTATTTTTTTTTATTTTCAAATTTATTTTTGCCATTTAGTTACTGAACGAGTGACGACAATTACTTTTAAAATTTGTTTGCTGTTTAAGGGGCGATTTTGATTTCAATGTGAGTGAGTAAGTGAGTGAAGAAAACATTTGCACGCTTAATTTAATAGTGATTAAGTGAGTAAGTTCAAGTGATAGAGAATGATGAGTGAGTTATGAATTTATTTTTACAATTATTTTCAGATTTTTTTTATGTTAATTTAACAGATAATACTCAGAGTTTTAAATTGGTTTTTATTTTTTTTTGATTTTTTTTTTTATTTTTTTTAATATTTTTTTTTTAATAAAAAATAATTTTAAAATTTATTTATAGATCTTGCCTTAATTTTATTCTATGAAAAGTTGCATTTTTCTCTTGGAGCTTATAAGCTTATAGGCTTTCTTGTATGAAAATCCTTTTTTTAAAACTAATTTCCTAAAATTTTCCATGAATTTTTTTTTTTGTTTTGTCATTCTTATTCACTCTGGTTTTATATCGGCCTATTTTGATTTTTAATTTTATTTAATTTATCCTTCAGCTCTAAGTATTATACTTGAGTAATTACTTGCGCTATTAATTATTATTATTTTTTTTTTTATTATAATTTTACATTTATTTTAAACATTTATTGTATTGTTTACTATTTACAAAAAATTTATTCTTGCCTTTAGTTTTTACTATAGTCTGGGAAAAAGCTCTTTAGCCAAGCTTTTTATGAATTAAGAAAAATTAATTTTTGGGGTTTTAAAATTAAAATTTCTTTGTTTACAGAAGCTTTTTAAAATGGCTTTCAAATTAAAATGACTTACATTCATAGTACAGCTTAAAGCTTTCATTTAAACATTAGCTTTCTAAAGAGCTTTTATTTTTGTTTTAATGTTGCTATTCTGTTTCTATAATTTTTCTTTTATTTTTTTTAAATATTTTCTTTAAACATTATTTTATTCTGTTTTTTTCTTCTATTTTGTAACTAAAATAAGAATTTATTTTTTGTTTTTTTTTGTTTTTGTTTTGGTAAAAAAACAATAAGGAAAACTTATTAATTATTTAACAGATATGTTCTTTGTTGTTTTGTAAAAGTTTTTTTTTTTTATTGTAATTGAAAATAAAACCAACTAAACTATAAACTAAAAATTAAAAAATGTTTTAAAAAAATGTTGTTTTATATTCTGTATATTGTTTATTTATTTACTTTTTTTTGTTTTTGTTTTTGTTTTTTGTTTTAATACAACCCACTTAAATTTAAAAATATAATTACAAACTAAAATGATTTTAAAAGCAAGTCTATTCACTTTCAATTCATAGACGAACATTTGCAGAAGCGTTTGTTTTTTTTTTTTTTGAAGTGCATGTTGTAAGTCTTCACTTTACTGTAATGTAANATTCCATAGCATTTCAATCTAAACATGTAAACAATTTTGAGCGATAAATGACGAACCAGAAATTTAATCTGCTTCCCTTGTACTTTGTAACATTACCCATAAATATTAATTGTTCAAGTCTGCCATCATTTACCTTTAACCTACTGACTGAAGCAAACGTTTCTTACTGCATACTTGTTAAGTGCAACATTTTAAAAATGTTCACCTCAATGCAGGCAACATTTTTTCACTTTGGATTTCTCATTGCAGATTTCCTTGTTTATTTCTTAACTGCATACAGTCCCCTGAGTGTTGATTTGAATAAACATGACGGAACTCCAAGAGATATGGAAAATGTTTTCAAAATAATACATGAAAAAGATTATCATCTAATCTGAAGACTGCTAAGTTAAATGATTGAGGGCACTTAGGGTCTACAGGTTTTTCAAAGTTGAAAAATGAATGCTTTGCAAGTCAAAATCAATAAAAAGTAAAAGGCTGGAGAAAAAAAATCAAGTTTCCTCATTTGAAAACATCCCATAAAAGCCAAGTTGTTTCAAAATTTGTGAATGCTGGGCAGAAATCCGAAAGGAATCCGAAAGTCCAATACAAGTTAAAAAAAAATTGGTAAACAAATAAGATTCTATCAATTTGTTTTTGAGGAAATTCATCAAGAATATCATTGATGTGAGAGCATTCTTAATGGTTCATCTGAGTACTTTTCTGATAAGCAACGTATACCATTTCCTATATATATTTGGGTTTCAATCCTTCTCTTTTTAGAGCCTAAACTCATAAACGTTTTTGAGAACCTTGAGAATTGGAAACTGCCAAGTCTACATGTGTAGTTACAAAAATTAAGCACAGACATATTCATCTGATAACCTAAAGTACTCAAAAAAGGAAAAAACCATTAAAACTCAACGATATAGATGGCAACAGTGCATCAGTCTAGTAGAGGCAATACTTGAGGTCTTTATGATCGTATGGAAGATCTGGATTATACGTATGATACTAATTTGTCATTATAACCCTTTAGCTAGGACCTAGCTTCGCATGTTATGTTGTGTGTGATAATTTTGTACATGAGTCTCAGAGACAGAAATCTGCTAAGAGGAAATCGCCTAAGAAATATTTTCTCTTATTTCGTTTCATTGGAGATGTGTGTCATGCGATATTAACTTTCGCCAACACACTACCTACTAGTCTACGACGACTATCTCTCAAGGACATATGGCATAAGCTAAGCCTATTTGTGCGGAGAACAACTGGCCCTCTTGGAGACATAGAGACTTCAATTTACACCAGCTACACCATTTTGAAAACAAGTGATGACATCAGTATAAGAATCGAAAAGACAAAGCGCGAATGGAAGTACCTAACGTCGTATTGAGTTCAATTTAACTCTTTATCGGAATGAATATTTGAATATTTAAAGGCAATGAGGCCTGAAACGCTAAAACGAAACGCTAATTCGAATGTTTCAATATTTATGCCAACAGTCGTCTTTGCAGAATCCAAAAATCTTTTGGCCTGAGCGCTTTGAGCAACGAGGAACTCTGTATTGTTACATACGCTCATATAGGTGGTGTTGGATAGAATACACCCTTAGGAAATAATTGAAAAATATGTTGGAAGATTTGAGCACGCATGTAGAGGATAACCAGAAATGGATATTAGACTGGACATAGCTGTCTTAAGGGAATTACATGCATAAACTTTCAATATTTATAAAAATTAAAAACATTTTCTATTCGATTGGTTGCGTGACCTTAAAAGGGGAGAAAACCCAAAGGTTTTGTATGGCATTTTCAATTTAGATTCGTAGATAGAAATTTCTGGCTAAGTTTGAGTTTGCTAGCATTGGAATTAAGTTCATTTTAGTTTGGACACAAACCAATTTTATTATAGAAATTTTAACTGAACTTAACATCTTCAATCTACTGCTGGAATGTCTGCAATTAAACTGATTGCGTTGTGGTAATTTGGGATCATAAGTTTTATATTGTTTAGGGGCCCTTAGCATATCGAAAAATTTGTTGTTCCATTTAAATTTTTTTTCCTAAATTTTTAATACAAACATATAGGATTACTAATTTACTTACTTAACTAGTTGTCGCATACTTAATGTCTAATTTTTAATATTTTTTTGTTTGTTTTGTTTTGTTTTTAATTTCTTTAAAACCCTGTATTATTTATAATTACAATTTAATTAACACACTTTAACTTGGTTGTTGTCTAGGCTATTCAGTTAGGTTTTTGTTTATCAAATCTATTCTATTTAACATTAATCTGGCAACGTGCATTCTTTTTATTATTGTAGTTTGGAACAGTTTCATACAACATTAAAGGTTTCTATCATTCATTATACGCTTAATTTTAGGTTTTTTGTTTTTGTCTTTAGTGAAAACCTTTAGGATTTCAATGATTTAAAAAAAAAGTGTAAAAGAAACAGAAAAAAATAGATTTTTGCAAAAAAGAAAAATCGATAACGAAGTGAACTTAATTGTGATAAAAATTAAAATTTTGAATTTAAAAAAATAGCAGTTTAGTATGGATTTGGTTGAGATATGGTATAACTGTTGCTATGTAGAATTGTAGAGTTTTGTATACAAAATTGTTAACGACGTTTAATGTAGTTTGTGGCTTGTGAAAAACGCTTGTGAAAGACGCTTGTGACAAAGGGGAAAAAAATAAAGAGAAATCGTTTGCTATGGCCAGTGTTAATATTTTCATATTAATATAGTACAAGAGTAATAATGTTCATTAATAGAAAGTATTATCGATTAATTTATCTTTTTTTTAAAGTATAGTTTCCTTAGATTGTAGATGTAGTGCATGAAACCAATTGTATTTGGATTTCGTATTATCGGTATATAGTTTGGTAACACTATTCTTAATATTTTTTTTTTAATTTTTTCTTCATAATTTTTTGAATTGATTTGTGAGTGCAAGATATGGTATATATTGTCTATATATATACTCTATTTATGTATATATTTATTTATATGTATAGACTAAAACATACTCAGTTTGTGATTAGATAAAGTGCTAAGTTCTGCTTTGTAAGTTTATTGTACACAAAATAGTTTATGCGTCTTAGCTAAAATATTTAAATTCTTTAATCTCATGTAGACAGAATAGAAAACATAAATGGTCCCCCTAGTAAAATCTTATAATATGGCAACTTCAATATAAAAAAAAAAATTTGAATTTCTTGTTCACTGCTCTTCCTTAAAATGTTTACCGTTTAAAAATTGGAATCCTGGCCTTTGCATGTTTGTTTTTACTGTAACAAGAATCATATGGCATCACTTTCTTAGCTTAAAACAAAGACTTTAAAGCTGGAATTTTTTCATATGGAGTTTGACGTTTCTCTTTTTGAGAGATAGAGATAAATAGAGAGAGAGAAAGAGAGAGAGAGAGAGAGAGGAAGAGAGTAAATTTTATTCGGAACAATTTCAGCTTGAATTGGTTTAATTTTCATTTTTGTTCCGAAACAAATGAACAGTGCTGCCAGATACTTAAATTTTATAAATAAATTTGATGGAAATTGACAAAATAATATAATAATACGTCGTTTACAAATATATTTCATATGGTAGCCTTGTTTTTCCAAAACAATTGTTCGAAGTGGGTGAATCGCTTCAGAACAAACTCTTAAAAAACCATGGGTGAATCCAGCTTTACTCGCTGAGTCAAAGGATGGATGTCTGTCCTCTTATAGTCTTAATGAATTTTCAATGCCTTATTATAAGATTTACTAGAGGTTTTAATTAATATTAAGAAAAAAGAACTGAAAGATAACATTACTAGCTAAAACTATATTTAAGTTTACTAAATACAATAAATTTTAAATTAAACTTTTAAGTTAAAAAATAATTAAAAAACGTACACTGAAAGTAATTGTAAATTACATTACATTACCATCACGATTAAGTTCCTAAAATTGTTTGCCTTCTTAAAAGCAATTGTCTCTGATGAAATTTGCAGAATATTATCCATAAACTTGTATAAGACGGCTGCCATACCCCTCCCTCCCCAGAATTACCACTGATTTTGTTTCTAAGCTTCTAATTAATTAAGTAAAGTATACATAATAGCTCTCATATACAGTGAGGGTCAAAAGATACCGTACACTAGGGATAAAATTCTAACAATCAGAAACTTAATAGCCTTCTTGTAGTCATGGTGCAAGTACATTCATACATAAATGGTTACTACAACTTTCTAATCAAGACCTAGCTTTTCACACCACTTATTGACTCTGAACAACAGATTCTTGACAGACTTCATGACAATTTTATTTACTTGCAGAGTTTTTGATGGAAATCTGCTGAGTGGAAGTCACCGAAGAAGTATTTTTTCTAGATGTGTATCCTAGGGGTTTGGAATATGGTCTTATGTCCAATAAGCCAGCACACTACCTACTAGACTACATTGACTTCAATGTGTAAGTAATGGTGTACAAGCAAGTTCATGAAGTAATTACTTCATGGTGCAAGTATTGAAGAAAATAGCAGCTAGATGACCAAAAATCTTACTTACAAGTTACTTGAGGTTGAGATATTTTCCAAAAGTATGATAATGAGGAACATAGTTCTCATGAACATGGCAAAAGTATTTCTCAAATTGGATAAAGACTACAGATTTTCTGTAGCAAAACGTCTAGAGAGACTAATGAATATCCCCGGAAGGGAACGTCTTTTAAAAGTTAGGTTAGGTACGTTGGCGAAAGAAGAGGTACTACTTAGTAGTGGTACCCCAATCAATATTCAAAACATCAACCTGACATACCCTAAAGGGAACAAACACGAGTTTAAAAGAAATCTTGCTTCAACAACAACTTTTATAATAAAGAGCTCGGTCAAGGAAGTCAGAAAGTGAGAGGTCAAAACCATTCGTCTTTTTATGACAAGAGTAAGGTACTGAGAAATATAGACTCACAGTTCGTTTGACGGAATGCCAAGTCTCTCAGTATGGCTACCAAAAGGACAGTGGCCAGTAATGTCTCGAAACCCTTATAAGAGCTATCTTTGAATGATCAGATATTTCCCAGAGCAATCGTTGGCATTAATGAACAAGTATGGACATGAGAAATACGTTCGTTAGGGATTTAAACGCAGTTAGGATGTCCGAGTAAATCAAGAGATTTTTATAGGAAACCCTGCCACCCAAAAAGCATTGCGCAGCTTTCAAAATGTTGTGGGCAGGCAACTGACAAGAACATTGTCCTGACTTTTAGAAGACAAATAGAATTTGATCAGACAGGCTACCATTGAAGCGCTAGAGGCTTTAGAAGTGTGGGAAAATTTCGAAATAGTAGCATTAGGGTTAATTTCAGTAGTTATGCGTCTATGGAGATGCCAAAATTTTTCCTCTCCAGTCCCAAAAAAAATTAAGAATTTAGTTAAAGTGTCATTGAATATTTGAATTAATCTTGTTTGGGAATGTTAACGCAACTAAACGCCATATTGAATAATTATTGCCAACTAATATTGGTCAAATGTAACCTTCTGATATTATTAATAGAAAAATTTTTAACCACAACTCAAATGAAGGCACCTCACGCCTTTCGACACATATTTTGTCTGGGGTCAGTTCTGACACTATAGGCATATTGTAGCCATGGCGTAAGGCGTATTGTAGCTGTAAAAATGAGGGAAATATGGATCAAACTTTGCAATAGTAGGTAATAACTATTTGGCAAATGATATTTAAATCTTCTTGCTTCATGGACATCTCTTTACAATGCCAAACCCGCCTGTGTGAGAGATGATGCTATGGCAGGTGCTTAGCCTATAATCATTAGCCATTTACCGACTTATATAAACGTCTGATATATGTATGCAAAGAAGCTTGCGAATGCAAGTTGGGACAGGAAGACTAGTTGTTTGATTTGACCGCTCTATGACGTAGGAATCATTTGTTCTGCTCAGAATTCACTGATAAGTCCTGCTCATAGTGGGTATGATGATGCATGCATATATGCTTGCATTCCGCTGTTAGGCCAGAAAACTGAGTTTTTCACATCGTTGCATCTGTAGGCGCAATAACTACGTGAAAGATGATGAGACTATCATACAATTTCTTTGCCATACTCCAGCGTTGTTAGTAAATATGAAAAGACTCATGTATTGTATGTTACTGGAGAGCTTAGCTTTCCTAGTATCACTGAGTGAATCTCTGAATGATTTAAAATTGATTAGGTTGTGTTCTATAATAATATGTTTTGATCTGAATTTGAATATATCGCAGGTTTAGCTCTTTACAGAAGATATTCCTGTGGTGATATCCTCCTGAGTGTTGTAGTTTTCGAACAATAGCAATTGGTATTATACGCCACAGCTTTTCCGACAATTTACTTCTTCACTACGTCTTAGTGGTGACAATGTGATTCATCGTGTACGACGCTCTGTGCATTCAACATGCACATTCAAAACCCGGACCTTTTCAAGCACTTCAGCATCATGCTGGACAAACAGTATGAGAGAGTTTAGATGGTGGGATATGCTGTTTGTCTTTGAAATACTTTGTTGTAAATCCATAAATATATCAGTTGGTTTTTCTTCCAACGTCTATTCTGAATTCTAAAATACGGAGTATTAAATATGGTACGTAGGCGCAGATCTATTGGCAATAAAGACTGGTCATTTCTACATTCTATGAAAACGAAATTCAATTAAACTTTTGTGCCAAGAATGGTTGAGGCTTAGACGCCTGGAAAAGTAACAAGAATATTTGCCACTTCTTACTGAGTTTGGCGATTGAATCGCAACGTTCGTTTTTCTAAAAACGAGATATCTCATGGTTCATAAGCAATGAGTCCAAAGGTTTTAGTCCGAAACATGCGAGCAAAAGCTGTGTTGTGACAACACAGGTTCTTTTCAAACCACTTTCTCATTTTCCTGCACTTTCGTATCTAAATGAGATGATAAAATTGATCGTAATAGATATTGGACCGAAAATTATGTAAAAACGGCAACCTGCTATGGCTGCCTGTGGCATCTGGTTACTACTCGGATGGTCCTAAACGTACGATTCTAAACATTTGGTCCTAAATTTTCGTATAAGACTGGATTGGATCCTTATGTCTAACTAACCTGGGCCGTTTTAATTTTGGACGTGAGTGGCGGAACTTACGGTACGATTCCGAATGAGAAATTTTTGAGAAACTTTTAATGGAAATTTTATTTTACTCTTCGAGTTTTTGACAGAAGTCAGCTAAGAGGAAGTCGTTGAAGAAATCTGATTTCATATTTCGTTTTTTGTTGGAGTTTTCTGATATGAAGCGTGGACTCACGTCTCATAAGCCAACACACTACGACTTCGAGAGAGTTACAGTACGCGTTATTTCGACCCCTAACCACCAGCAAGCGATCGAATGTGATGCGGTCTTATATTCCACTAACAAAGCTAAAGATTCACACTAACTTGTGGCGTCCAAAGTCTTCCTGAAAATTAAAACCGAGTTACAGGTATGGCCGCTATTTGAAAGGCAATCAGTAAGAAAAATTACGAGGATGCTTTAGGTCGATTTAAATATGAGAAAGACCATCAACTCGTTAAGTTTAGATAACAGTGAATAGCGTAGTATAATAACTATCCCTACAAGTTATTCGACTGTATGGATGCATTCGAGCTACATGTCCGGTGGGCATAGAAGCGGTGATGTAATTGTCTAGCTTTTGGGCGCAAATATTTTTCTATTTAGTGAGCTATTCATTTATTTAATACAATATACCATGTGCTTGATGTAGTTTAATAGACTAGAGTCTTGGTTGAGGATCGAACCCACAACCCTCACGTTAATAGTTTAGTACATTACCCACTAGATTATCAGGACATCCATTATTAGTCGTCTAAGAGGAGTTTAGAAGGAGGAATTTGTACAAATTTCATGAAAAAAAAAACACACGATACGAAATAGAACTTCTTATTGGTTAGCTCACGGCATGCCGCCACTATGTCTTATACCGATAAGTCATGAGAGTGACTATTTGAACCTTCAATCTTTCTACCTAACGGTATTTTTCGATTTAAGCGTCGTTTTAACGAATCTGAAGCGAATATTTTATTATTAGGCTGGAAAAAACTTTCTTACCAAGATCAAAGAAAATATTAAAGAAGACAAAGTTTAGCTAGGAACTTTAAAAATATCGGGAATAAAAATGTAGTAAAAATTTAAATTAATAAAGAATTGAATACAAATACGAGTATATATATATGAATATACTAAATATTAAATACTAAATATACTAATTAAACAATGAGGATTATATTCATAACTTAATAATTGAGTTAAGATAACAACAAGTTCTTAAGATAAGATTTTTTTTTTTTTTTATTTACAAACAAATGCTGGCGACTAAAATTAATTCTAGCTACAGACGTAAATATATTAGACAATTAGAAAAATATTTAATAATAGTAATAATAATAAATAATTAAAAGATGGCAAGCAAATAAACAGAATTTTAAAGCAGATTTGTTTTTAAAAATAAATTTTAAAGAAAAGAAAAAAAACAGAAAAAGAAAGAAAGTGAACAAAAATCTTTTTTTTTTTTAGTACCCACCAGTTTATTTTTAGTTTCTTAGTTTCAATAGTTAATCGATTGTGATAATAAGAAGCAGTATGTACAGTGAGCATCAAAAATACTAACGATCATCAAACTTAACTTTTACCACTTAAGGAAAGTGCTCGAAATTTTTTTTTTTTGGTTTCAATTTAAAAAATCGGCATTAAAACAATTTTAAAATAAATATAACGGTAATTTTTTAATGTACAATTTCTTTTGACACTCACTGTATGTATGTATGCATGTATATATATATATATGTACGTATGTATGTTAGTGGAAAGAGTGTAAAATAAAAAAGTCAACTGCTTAAATTGTTTTTTTTTTTTACAATTTTATTTTTATTATTTTGAATTTTTTTTTTTATTGTAAAAAACAATTCTTTTTCCAATTTATTTTCCATTTCTTGTTAAAAATTAATTTCATTTCATATAATGATACACAATAGCACACAGTGTTTTAAACATAAAATACAATACAGTTTAACAGAATAGAACAGAAAGTAGGGGACACAATTAGTAGTTGACATTTACATACACACACACACACACAGACACAAATGAATTGCAACAAAAAATTTAAAAAAGTTTTGCTTTTAGATTTTTTATAAAAAATAATTTAAAAATTTGAAATCATAAGCATAAATACAGCATTTGTTTTATAATTTTTTCTTAATTTTTTTTTTCTTAATTTTTGTTAAATTAAGTACAATTAGTAGTCAAATCAAAGAGGGGCGGAAGAAAATGTTTTTTTTTTAACAGAATATTTATTCAATTTAGAAATGACACTCTCTCTTTGCTCAAACAAACAAACAAAATTAACAATTAATTAATTAATTAATTAACTTTTTGTTTTATTATAAATCATTTGGTAATTTTATTTAATTTGTTAAAGAAACAAAAAAAAAACTAATTTTTTTTCTTGTTTTTGTTTTTGTTTTGTGTGTTTTCGCATTACAAACATGTAAACATGCCTTAAAACTAAGTTAATAATCTTAAAAGAAAAAAAAACAAAAAAAACAAAAACAATATTTTGCTTATATTAATTGAAATTAAAACTGACGTATAATTTAATTAAACAGTTATCTATTAATTAATACAAACATACATACATATACAGGCAATATAGTAATAGTCAAAAAACTAGCATTATTTTGCACAATAATTTTCTTTATTTTTTCTTAAATGAAGCCTTCATACCCGTTTCACACTTTCGCCGCGCGATCATTTCCATTTAAACAGAATGCTGCGAAACGCATGGCGCAGTGGCTATAAGAGTAATAATTGATGATATTGATGACTTTTCGATCTGGCAACTTAATTCCATAAATGTTAAAACCACACCATTAACTATATTCTCTTCTAGAATGTGATGAAAAGCTTGGCAGTTAATACTGAAGTAGGGATTGTCCAAATATCTAAGAAAACGTATTGAGAAAACTAAAGACGGATTACTCTCTTAAACTATATATTGCCGTCAACAATTACCAACTGCTCAGGCAAAGAGTTGCATTGTGACCATGATGATAGTGGTTTTAGAACACAAAAGTCTAGTCGAGCCCCTAAAACAGGCCACTGCATTATAATTGAGAAATCTGTAGAATGGGTAACTCTCATTTACCGGGTCTTTATAAATTTCAAAAAAGCTTTCAACATTCATGCCATTTGGAAATTAATTTCGAAGTCAAGAACTTGTTTTAGGGCCGTTACGTCTCGTGTAGACAATATGGGCATGCTATCGTAGCATTATAATTGAGTAATCCATCGAATGAAGAATTCTCTATCGGTTTCGAAAAAGATTTCAAAACACTTGCCGAGTATTATTTTGGAAGGCATTGATTTTTTTATATTACAACCTAGAAAATAATGAATGGCATCTAGAAATTATATCGAAAAGAAAATTGTCGTATACTTTAATAAAACTCTACAGGCCACTAGACCTCTGCTGAAGTGCGTGTTCACCGAGGCAAGGTTGTGGATTACACCGTAATGAGAAATATAATGCTCAACGATAGGAATATAACGTTGAAAATTGACAATCATCTGTTTGAGCTTGATTATGCCAAGGACACCTGCCTGTAGCTGAATAGTCGATATTGTTTAACAATTAAAAGCTCCTAATTGAACGTCCTAAAAGAACTTGGATAAACATACTTAGGCTATATAAGGCCTACTGTGATATCATCTATTAGCTGGAAAACAGTGCTACAATCTCACGAAGCGATAAATTTGATGCTTCAGCTTAAATTGACCTGCCCGCTGTTAATAATTTGGAAGTTTTCCAAAACACAATTCTTGCCTTCGTGATTTCAAGGAAATCATATACTCGTTGTTTGTAATAATTGATAAACTGCATAAAAGATGTGGCACATATAGACTGATAGCAAAGTGGCTATTGGAATCCTGGAAAGTGTGTGTGTATGAAATCAAATACAATCCACGAATAACGAGTGCCTCCAGAATAGTTAACAAGACATCCAACGCTCAACCTTATTCGTACGAATTCAGGTAAGAGATTGGCATTCCTTTCTCGAGAGACACAAGGCCATAATTTGTAGGAAACCTACCCAAATCTCGTATTAGAAGATTCGAAAATGCCTTACAACGTCTTCTCCAGAAGTTGCAATGACGAAAAATAAGAGAAAAGCTTTCAGCATTTTCTTCGTTATGGTGTGGTGATTTAGAGAAAATTAATTTCTTGATTAAAATTATTATGATGTTGGAAAATTACGTCGAAAGGGAATAGGCAGAATGGTAACTTACGACAGTGACTTTGATAAAATGTCTGTGAACATTGAAGACTGCGAACACTGAAGATAATGAACGCTGAAGACAGTGAAAACTGAACATAGTGAACGTTGAATACAGTGAACACTGAACATTGCAGACAGTGAACACTGAACACTGCAGACAGTGAACACTGAAGGGTGAGAGCGCTGAAAACAGTGAATGCTGAAGATAGTGAACGCTGAAAACAGTGAACGCTTAAGACAGTGAACGCTTAAGATAGTGAACGCTGAAGATAGTGAATACTGAAGATAATGAACGCTGAAGACAGTGAACACTGAAGCTAGTGCACGTTGAACACAGTGAATACTGAAGACAGTGAACACTGAAGACAATGAACGCTGAAAATAGTGAACGCTGAACATTGCAGACAGTGTACACTGAACACTGTAGACAGTGAACACTGAAGGGAGAGAGCGCTGAAAATAGTGAACGCTGATGACAGTGAATGCTGAAGACAGTGAACGTTTAAGATAGTGAACGCTGAACACTGGAGACAGCGAACACTGAAGACAGTGAACACTAAAGACAGTGAACACTGAAGACAGCGAACACTAAAGATATTGAAGGTTGAAGACAGTGAACACTGAATTCAGTGAGCACTGAAGACAGTGAACGCTGAAGACAGTGAACACTGCAGAAAGTTAACAACGAAGACAGTCAACAGTGAAGACAGTGAACACTGAAGACAGTGAACAATAAACAGTGAACACTGAAGTCAATGAACTCTGTTGTCAATTTAACCTAATCTAATGATATTGGTTAAGGACTTGCAGTTGAGATGCTTTACACAAATCCAAATTCTAGCACAAAATTAGTGAAAGTGAGTGCAGCAAGAGTGGACAGGAACTGAAGAGATATTAAGATTTTAAAATGGCTGTGTTATGGCTCTATTGCAAACGGAAATGATTTCAGAATCATTTTAAGATAAGAATTATTTAAATTGTTAAAATACTACTGTGCTATTTTTTTAACCATTTCTCTGCCTTAAATGCTATGTATATATATATACGTATATATGTATGTATGTTATATAAAAAGATGTTGTAAAAGATGTTGTATAAGATGCATGTAATATATGTTAATGTATTTCAATACATACGAGTACATATGTATATTTGTTTATAAGAATAATCATAATGTACCTAAACTTACTTACAATTACATACATATGTATACAGTTTATTTGGTTTGTTTGTTTGTTTTGTGTATATCATTATAAATAATAATGAACGTGGTGTATGTAGACATACAATTCTAATATTTTGTAAGTCCCAATCCTTTGTCCGTGACGTACGTTGTCTGTTGGCATCTGTCTGTGTAGGTTGTTTTCTTAATGAATTGAATTTAACTTAAAAATTATTAAATCTACTCCTTAAAATTGTTAACTACATTATAGTTTTTGTTTTTGTTATTGTTTAATAATAAAATTTAAACTTAATTCTCTTACATAATTAAATATATAACATCCTTGGCTCACATAATTCTCTTGGGAGTTTTTTTTTTTCTTTTTTGATAATGAAAATTTATTTTCCATAACAAATCACACTTTTTTCTTGGTTTGTTTTTGTTTTTATTTGGTTGTCTTGAATGTAGTTTTTCATTTTGGTTTTAGAGGGGCAGGGATTGTGGAGGTCGAATATTTCATCGATTTCATTCATGAACGTTATGAACTCTACATAGCCGTTGTCATTGCCATTGCCATTGCCATTGTCACTGTCATTATGGTCAACTTCCTTATCAACTTGACTTTCACGTCTCATGCATTTAGAAAGCCCTTCAGTATACAATATAACGTTTACGAATTTGAGTTTTATTTTCAATTGTATTTGGTTTTGTAGTTTTAAGCGACAAAAATCACGTAGAAAATGTTCATTTTTTTGTTTTTATTTATTTTTTTATTATCATTTTATTGTTAGAAAATCATTTAAAACATCACGTCATTAGAGTAGAGTAGAGTAGAGTAGAGCAGAGAAGTTAAGAAGTGATAACGTTACGTAAACGTAAAAGCAATTGCAAACGTAACGTAAACATAAGATACATAGAATGAAATGAATAAACAACACACACATAAATATGTTTGTATGTTTTATATAAAAACAAAGATAAAGACGGATGGTAAACATAAAATGAAAGAAAAAGAAAAAGAAAAAGAAAAAGAAAAAAAAATATTTTTAATTGATTAGTAAAACCTTTTTTTTTTTTGGGGTGTTTTGCTCTTAAAATTAATGTTTTTTTTTTGTTTTTTTTTTTATTATAATAATAATAATATTTAGGCATTTACTCATCCTCCTCCTCGCGGAATAGATAGGTGCTCCAGTAGACCAGGTTGAATAATGCAAAGACCAGCGGGAATGTTATTCGTGAGATCGATTCTCTTCGATCTAGAACATTGTCTTGAATAAATATTTTAAAGTGTAAAATGATTAATTACCAGTTTTTAGATTAGCTTTTTGATTTTGAATTGTGAAAGAATTTTATTCAATTAATCAGCATTTTACTCATGTTATTACAAAAGGAAAGAACGTTTTTTTTTTCGGTTTTGTTTTTAAATTTAAAAATGCAACAAAAATTTGTTTGTTTTAACTCAATCGATAATAAATTTATTTAATTTGTATTAAATTTAAAGGAAATTATTAAATATTTTAACTACAATAATAATAATAATACAAGGCAAAATTTATTATTTATAAACCACACACACTCCCAGAGACACACACACAGCAAAAATATCGAAAACGTTTACCAACTGCATTCTTCAAAACTCAAATAAAGACAAGATTTTCAGTGGTAAAGGATGTTCATTTCGAAGACACTTAGATTATCGTGAAGGAGATCTAATCAGAAGTCTCATACCTACTGGTAGGCAAGGATCATCAACCATTATTTCTATAGAAAGTCTTTGCATTGTACGGTACTAGCTTCCTTCCGTTCAACACTACTATTCTCAGATATGTTATGCCTATTATAATATCACTCTCAAGAAAATGTTGGATCCAGAGCCTACGAAAGCTAAACAATGACATACAAAGACAATGCATTCATTATTATCCATCAATACTTTTCAAGTGCACGTTTAAGGCATTATGTCCCCTGTATTGAAGTCCGAGGTCTTTGTTATGTCAGCTTGATTAGTCAACCTAATGGCTAGGTCCCCACTTTATATGTAAAATGCCAGGCCTGAAATAATTATAAATCGCTTAATCCTGTATCTTTATTTCCCTAATCGGCATTTCTCTTCCCTGACTGTCGGGTTTCTCCAGTGGATTTCGGATCATAGCTGTATTACAATACGCCGAATGCTTTTGCTAGTTTAGGTTCACTTTCTGAGGGTGATTTAATATTTGGTCCTAAGCCTCCTATCTGCCCCTTCTACAGACGTGCCAAGACATTTAAAACGGTAGGAAGGCGCAGTAGCGTTCTACAGATTTATCAGGCCATACGTCTTAAAGTTTATGGCCTTCAATATATAATGCTCGAACTGTTTCGCTACTGAATTTGAATAAGAGCAGAGTAAGACTGGTTACTGGTTTACATATAGGCATTCCAAAGTTAATTCGCTGACAAGGATCTGCAACAGATCCCAGCCGAACTGTTCCAAGGCATGTTTCGTAGCTAAGAAGCTAGATACTGTCGAACGCCTCCTCTGTAGCTATCCACACCTTAATAGGATTATATACGTTGAAAACCGTGTGTATGGGGCTTCGATTTTCTATCGAGAGTCGACATCGGATTTATAATGAGATTAAGCTGAAGCTGAGAGCTGCTAGGAAATCATGGACGTAGTCAATTCGGTGTTCTTCTGTGTGTTGTAGTGGTCTTTATTTCTCTTCTGCTTTACTTCTTCCCTATTTATCTTGCGTTTTAAATTTTTTTTATCTATTTAGGATAAATACAATGGATCAGTTGACCTACGGGTATTGCATTTGTTTTAATGATAAATATACGTCCTTTACGCTCACATAAGCATTATTTGAAATCCTTTATGTCAAGTTTACAAAATTTCTAGTTTCCCAGATCAAACGTTTAGAAGACCGTACCCGGTAGCCGAAGGCATAGTCATCCGTGTAGTAATGAATCTCCACGAGCAACTCTGTCATGTATCCGTTTCATCAAGAAAGTCGATCTGACATCGGAGCATTGCAATTAGCCTCGATCGAAGTTGTGCGGCTCTTGTTGGATAACTCTGCATTAAAAGAGTATCTACCCGGTTCATCAATTATTGTATGATTTGTGGTTCTGGTTGTTCCATTTGCCTATTTTGCTTTCGTTTCTGTTCATACATACAAACATAAATAATTAGTCATTACAGTCAGGAGTATGACCTGGCTTCTCACACCACGTATGGGTGTTAATTTTATACATGAGTGGCGGTATGTACAGTTTAAAGTCGGCTTCGACCGCCAAATGTTTAAAAAACTTTTCAGGGCAATCTGCTGAGAGGAAGTCCCCGAAAAATATTCCTGATATGTATCAGGATAATACTTTGATTATTACTTGATAAATTTCCAGATTTGGCCATCTGAGATGCATCAACAACATACAAGTTTCCCGTATGTTTTCTGATAATTCGTTCTCCTTATCACGGATTTTCTTACTTACTAGGTTGGAGTCGATCACTGTTCGAAAACAGGGGTCTAATTGTGGATGGTTTGAGACAATAAAAGTTTAGATTGTTGCAAACTTGTTTGACTTATGAAGAGTGTACGTACGGCTCTCCTCATCTTTACTTTTGGCGAGTGTACGTTTCCAAATTCCTCTTTCTACACCTACTAAAAGAGGTAGACGAAAGGCAGTTGTCTGTGTTGGTGGTATTTATGATCTACGATCTACTAGAATATGTTCGACCTCATACCCACAATGCTAAGCTTGGTTATCAGACCAGTTTATGTCACAATTAGAAAATTTGTTGAAGTAATCTAAGCAACGGTAATCACCAACATACATAACTGGAGAGTACAAACCTTCAGTTAGGATTACGACCTAGCTTCATATACCACTTATGTTGCGTGTATTAATTTTATGCACGTGTGGCGGGACCTAAAGTTTAAAGTCGACTCCGAACGACAAATTTTTAAGAAACTTTCATGGTAAATTTATTTGCTCTCAGAGTTTTTGCCAGAAATCTGTTGAGATGAAGTCGCCGAAGAAATATTTTTTTCATATTTTCGTTTTAATGTCTGACCTGAAGTTTGAGCTTTGGCCTCAAATCTAATAAGCCAACACACTACCTTGTAGACTACGGCGACTTCAGAAGTTGCCGAAGAAATATTTTTTTTTTTCATATTTCGCTTTTGCTGGAGAAGTCTGACTTGGGGTAGGAATCACGGCCTCATAGCTAATACGCTAACATATTAACGAGATTCCTATTGTTCTTATCTAATATCTGGCGAAATCACAGCCAAGAGAATGGCCTTGGCGAAGAGAGAAAATGCTGTTGATTAATTGTTGTTAATTACCTCAACTTATTTTGGTACACGAACGACATTTAATTATCAATAGGACGGTACTACGTAATGGCATATTGCATATTTAGCATGATTTGAGAGTATGGTTAACCTTACGTGGAAGTGGTGTGCACTGGCTACCGAGATCAGACTACGACGAATTCTGCAATGGTAGTCAATATACCGTTATTAACAGTTTTCTTAAAAGCAGTTGTCAAAATATTGTTGAATACATATCTAAGTATGGGCCAAGTAAACCCAGTGAAAACTAAATAGAAAATAACGGATTACGGTTGTTTCGAATATAAACACACATATTTCCCCAAGTCCATAACTTCTATCCCATTTTTGTGTGCATTGTTGTCACAAAAAAGATTTTTTTTTACGTTTTCGATATAGATTTGCTGGGTGTATTAAAAAGGAAAAGAAAATATTTGAAAAATTTAATTTCATAAAGCATTTGCAAAAACACTACTGAACAATAATGAACAATAAACAAAAACAATAAATAGTAATAATTATTTAAAATTATTTTTTTTTAAACAACATTTTTAAATCTACAATGAAACGAAAGAGGAAAGGGAAAAATTTTTAAACAATAAAAAATTGTATTTTTAAAACAAACAAATTTTAATTATTTATTGTACTTTAATAAACGAAATAAACTATTAAGAGCAAGCATTAAATAAATTATTTATTGATTTTGGGGCTTTAAATTTTTTTAATTTAAATTTTTTTTTAATTAATTAATTAACAATTAAATATTGAAAAAATTTACTTAAAACTCGATAATAACAATAACAATAACAACGATTTGTTTAAATATTTTTTTTTTAATTATTTTTTTTTTTTTAATTTTATTTTAAAAGGTTATGTAGTAGCAGAGTAACGATAACAGTTGTAGTGGTAGTGGGTAGAAATTAATCAATCAACAACAACATTAAAGAAGAAGTAGAAGAAGCAATGAAATTAAATGTCAAAAAAGCACAAAAATGCACAAATCACAACAACATCAAAAAGGAAATCCAAAAAAGATAAAAGAAAAGTTTTTTTTTTGTTTTTGTTTTTAATAATAATAAAACGAATGTAAGTAAGTAAGTAGTATGTGTATACGTGGTAAATGTAACTAAAATAAAAGCCAACAACAAAAATGTATTAAATACACACACATACACGCTCTGTCTTACATATACAGATACATACATACACGCAACCATGCCAACATAAATAAATATTTACAAATATTTATGCATGGCATGGCATGCATGGCATGCAAGCATGTAGTAGGCCCGTTTCCGGTTTATACATACAACACTTAGAGTGTATATGTATGCGTGTGATATTTTTAATTTTCTCTGTTTCTTTGCTTATGTAAATGTCATGTCATGCACATTCTCATACTTAAAAAATGTGTTTTTTTTGTTTGTTTTGTTGTCTTTTAAAACACACACACACACTGTATATGTATATTTACCTTGTGGGAAACTTTGACAGCCAAGTCTTACAGCAGTTTGGACGTTTTGGTGGCTGCATATGAACTTCACATTGTCTCAACTTTTCCAATGCCAATGGATCACCCGGATGACGTACCAAAGGTTTCTAAGTTTGTATGGGTGTGATGTTGATGTGTTGCGATGGTTGTTTGTTTGTTGTTAGGTTGGTTGGTTGGTTGGTTGATTGTTTGGGTCATCAAATTGGTGTCGTTTGGTTGTCAGTTGTTATTGTTGTTGTTGTTTTTGTATTGTTTATAGTGTTGATGGGCGAGCATTAGAGCAAACAAACAAGCGAGCGAACGGGCGTTATTGCATGATGATAATGATGATGATGTTGTTTTTTTTGTTGAACGGTTTTAAAAGAAATTTCATTTTCAAAAATTTTTTTTTTTTGGTTGAAAAGAAAAAGAAATTCGTCATGTTTTAAATAGTTTGGGATAATAAAATACATTGTTAAGGAAATAATAAAATGTAAAAAGAAAAACGAATGAAATAAATATGAAAATGCTCTTCATTTAGTCTAAAAATTCTGTCTTTCCTATGCCACATAATGGTGCAAAATTTGAGATCTCTTCTACAACATATTACCATCTGCTAAACAAAGATAACATGCGTTACTAGGCTATTACTAGGCTTCTTCTGTGAAAAATTAATGTGACTTAAGGAATAATTGATCAGTGAAACCGTATTAGGTTCCCACATGACAAAGCCAGACTTTACAGATCGTTGACGGTCCTACAAAATCAGAAAGAGCTTGGCTGGGAACTCAATCCGAAAACCCAAACGCTCTATACAAATAGAACAATAGTTTTAACATGAGAACAACAAGGCGTTAACGATCAGAATAGCAGATATTCAGTGTAATTAAGTTCGTTTCAAATTTAAAGAAAGAGGAGTCATTCTTAGATTTAAGTGACTGCTGAGGGCCAGAGAGATTATATGGTGTAACTTGAACATAGTAAAACTTTTAGGGCCATTATTACAACTTGCCATTAACTAAAGCGGGGATTTTAACGGGCAGATAAATTGTTTTTCATTATTATGAGTATCCAATATGAGAGAAGTGAGCGTTAGGTTAAAGAGAAGATCATCCTACCTTTAACATTTAAAGTTCACTTTATCATTGAACTTGCCATATGATATTTGTATATTATTTTCGAAGGCACGTCATTGCACGTCTTTCCACTGTGTTTTTAAAGAACTTTTTTAAAGTGGCAAAAGTTATCGACATTGCACCGGCATTGCCACCTTTTTGTAAAAGTTAACTTTATTTTGTCTGTAAGATGTAATAAACGAAAATAAATTAAAGATAACTTTACAGTTGTCTTTAGCTAAAGGTACCTTTAACTAAACCCAACTTTAACGGCAAGTTGTAATAATGGCCCCTAGAGTTATAAGTTTTCTGAACTCATTAAAAATACATCTCACAGTATTGGCCTATTAGACAAGATCCCGCGATTAAATTTCCAGCTCAGACATTCCGAACAAAACGAAAAATGAAAAAAAAATTTTTTTATTTTCTATAGCTCTCTATCAGCCCTCAGATAGGTTATTGAAAATAATCTAATTATCACCCACATACTTCATTACTCATTACAATCCTATGGTGGGAGTTTCTGTTAGGAAGACTGCTGAGAGGAAGCAGAAATATTTTCTTCCATCTTTCGTTTTGTTCGAGATATTTGAGTTGAAGTTTGAAGCACACGCTCTCGCCTAATAGGCCTACTAGACTACGGTGACTCTTTTTATTTTATATTTTAGTAGAGATTTTAATGTCCTTTGCATACTAAACTAATATTATTTGAATTGACTTGTAAGAAGTTCTTGTGCGTTCATTATTTTTTTTATTACATTTCGTTCCTTTAAGGACATTAAAAGGCTGTCACAATGTATTCTTATTATTTATGTTTCCCTCAATAAGAAAAACTAGTAAATTGACCTACTGTAAGGGGTTCTTGGAAGCTGAGGCTGCTGCCTGTTTTGTATAGAAAAATTTTAATTGAATGTAGAGTTAAAAAATATTTGTTTTACATAACATACACACATAATTGGCCATTACAACCCTTCAATCAGGATTACGGCCTAGCTTCTCACACGACTTATGCTGTGTGTGTTAATTTTATACATGAGTGGCGGGACCTACAGTTTAAAGTCGACTCCGAACGACAGATTTTTGAGAAACTTTTCATGGCAATTTTATTTACTCTCAGAGTTTTTGTAGAAATCTGCTGAGAGGACCTCGCCGAAGAAATATTTTTTTTCATATTTCGTTTTTGATGTCTGATCTGGGATTCGAACCCTGGCCTTTCGTCTACCTTCTAGACTACAACGAATTCAATTGATGTAAAAAAATCTTCAACTAAATTCAGTTATTTGATTACTTTTACCCTGCAGTGTATTTGTATTACTAAAATAATAAAGCATTGAGTCTAACGGTAGCTAAATAGCACGTTAAAACGTTTACCTGATTCTATGTAATTATGAATATTGTTTGTGTTTTTTTTTTTGATGAACATATGAATTAATGATTAAAAATAAATAAAAAAATTTTCTTTTTAAATTATTTTTAATTAAACGAGAAATAGAGAAATAATAATAATACAAGAGAGAATAAAAAAAGTTAAGAACAATTCATTTAAACAATATATACCATTGCGAATGTTGCATTACTATCCGTATCCAAGAGATCTGAAGCAGCATCTATGCTGGCCTGCTCCAAATCACGTCGTTTCTTTTTCATGTTCTCCTTGTGCATGTCTGCGGCCCGATCCGTATATGTTGCATGTGATGGTAGAAAATGTTTGACAAGAATTTATTTGTTCCACAACAAATATATATGTTTTGTTTGATTTGATTTGATTTGATTTGATTTGATTGTTGGATAGTTTGTTTGGTTGGATAGATTGGTTTGATAGAAGAGTTATCGCACAATACACACACACACATACACACAATCATAAAAAAAATGTTTAAAGAAAATTAAACACAAATAAAGGTTGTAATAGATAGAGACAACGGTTTAGTTCAGTTGAGTTTGATTGAGTAGAAGTTAATTAATTGATGATAATAAAAGTAGTAGAACAATAGTAATAATAATAGTAGTAGTAGCAGTAGTAGCAGTAGTAGTAGTAGTTGTTGTAGAAATAGTAGTAGTAGTTGTTGTAGTAGAATAACGAAACACAGTCGTTTTTATTATTACATTTTTTGAGCGTTGTTTGTTGTTGTTGTTGTTAGTAAATATTAGCAGTTGTATTAATAAAATATTTACACAATATCACACACATTTATAAAACATTTTACAACACACGCACAATGATTTTTTTTTTACATCATTTTGTTGTTTAAAAGGAATATCGATTTAGAAAAAATGTGTTGAAAATCATAAGGAAATTAAAAATAGATGGTGCCAACGAAAAATATTATAAAAAAAGAAAATAAAAAAAAATTAATTATTTATAATATTTTTTAGTGTTTGTAGTTGATTTATATTGAAAAATTGATTTTTTTGTTTTTAGCAGCAAAAACATTGAACAGGCAGAACCAGAACATTCATGTACAAAAAAAATTTTTTTTTTTTATCATGACACCCACAAAAAAAAAACGTTAATTTTTACATGAAACATTGAAAAAAAAATTGGAAATTACATTTGCAAATTAATCATAAAATATTTATAAAAATATATTCAATATTTTCGTATTGTTTTTGTTAATAACATTTAATATTAACATTAAAAAATAAAAATAAAAAAAAATAAAAATTAATGAAAAAAAACATGAAAACCAAATAATTCCAGTGATTAAATGAATTTTTTTTTTTTCATTATAAAAATTTTTTTACAGTGGTGTGCAAAAGTGTTGTCACATTTGTTGGTTGTTGTTGGTTTTTTTTTCATTTTTTTTTAATATTATGAATAATTGTAGTAATTGTTGTTATTGTAGTTGTAGTTGTTGCATTGTAGCAGTTATTTGTCAATAGTGATGTTGGTTGGTAGCAATTGTTGCAGTTCAAATAAATCAATTTGTTGCAGTTGCGCAAACATTTTTCAAGTTTCGTCGAACACGTCGCATAATAAGAAAGAAGGAGGGGAATAAAAAAAAAACCCATATTAGTTTAAAGTCATCATAATTATTTTTTTTTAATTTAAATTTTGTTAAGATTTTTTTTTTTTTTTTTTAATTTTCGTTATGATAAATATTCACGAATTAGTTTTAATTGTATTTGAAGTAAAAATGATTATTTTAATCAATACCATATAGTGTAAACCAAAGTTGGAAAATGTATCGAAACGAATTATTGATCATTGAATTTTATTGACTCATGCAATGATTTGAATATTTATGGATTGTGTTCAAAATAACACTCTAGTAAGCAATGATTGGAGATTTATTTAAAAGAATTAAAAAAAATTTTATATCAGCTATGGCCTACACTCATTATTATCAAGTATTTGCATAACCCTCGACAGCCTTAAAATTGTGAAAACAAAATATTTTATCTTGTCTTCCAAAAGGAACTTTCGAAATTTGTCGGTTGAAGTTACATTTGTCAGATAAGTTGCCATTTATTCAGTCTGTTTTGCCAAACATTCAATAAAACTTGCATATAAAAAAAATAATGAACGTCCTACCCCAAATGTTCAGTCTACTGGTTCAGTAAACGACCATCCAACATCCGTACGACAAATTGTCGCTGTTTATGAGACTGTGCACTTTTTTCACAAGAATTTAGCCTTTCGCAAATCACTACTTGGTGCATATTGTGTTGTAACTTGGTCCTACATCAGTATAAAATTCATGGATTCATGAACAAAGTATTTTAGCTGAACAAGTTCTGCAGCACTTGGCAATTGACTTTAATTTTCACCACAAACTTTTCACTGATGAGGCCCTTTTCAGGATAAATGCTACGTGAAGAAATAAAATGTTCGAATTTGGAACGCAACCTATCCACATGAGATTTAAGAACATACATCGGCCCATATTTCTTTGAGAAAAACATTTCCCACGCCATTACAACCCTTTCTTCAGGATTACGCTCTAGTTTCTCACACCAACCATGTTATGCATGTTAGTTTTACACATGAGTGGAGAGACCTACAGTTTAAAGTCGATTCTAAACGATGGATTTTGAGAAACTTTAAATGGGAATTTTATTTACTACCAGAGTACTTGCCAGAAATCAGCTGAAAGGAAGTCGCCGGAGAAATATTTTTTTTGCCTGACCTGGGGTTTGAGCTTTGGCCTCACATCTAATAAGCCAATACACTACCTTGTAGACCACGGCGACTACAGAAGTTGCCAAAGGAATATTTTTTCATATTTCGTTTTGTTCAAGATGTCTGGGCTTGGGTTTGAATCACAGCCTCATATCTAATACGCTAACACATTAACGAGATTCCTATTATTCCTATCTAATATCTGGCGAAACCACAGCCAAGAGAATGGGCTTGGCGGAGAGAGAAAATCCTGTTGATTAATTGTTGTTAATTACCGACTTATTTTGGCACAGGAAAGATATTTGATTTCAACAGGACGGTATTACGTGGCAATCAGTTTAGGTAAAACCTAATATTTTCTATGATTGATCATCTTACGTGGTGGTGATGTTAGCTGGCAACATGCGATTTGATCCCCCTCAGACTTTTTCTTGTGGGATATTTTTAAGTAGCAATTGTATGCTGATAAGACACAAACCACAGCTTTTCTCAAGGCCGGAGTCATTGGAAATAGGACATTTCGAATGCGATCCAAACAATGATACCATGGAGGACATTTGTACGATGCTAAGCTCCATACATAATGGCATCAAGACGATTTTCAAACGAATTAAAAATTTTCATGTTGTAATCCACTTTGCTTTTTTGTATTTAAATTTTAAGTTAGACAGCGCTTAAAAAAGACCCTATAGGAAGACCCTATATAATGTCATAGAATGAATTGTTTGGATAACAAAAAAAAAAAAAAAAATTGGAAATTAAAATAAAATAACGGAATTATGTTACTGGATTTGACTTATTCATGAAACCGAAATCTCTCGGAATTAGGCTTTGGCATGAGAATGACAACGATCCATGTAAATATGTATGCATGGATATATAATTGTGTGATCTATGATTAATGATTAGAATTTTTAAAAACATATTTCCGACTTTGGTTTACACTAGAATGGAAGAAATGTTAATTGAATTTGAATTTCGTATTCATTTCGATTACGTAAAGCCTTAATTAAACGCAAGTATTAACATTTTTTCCACATGAGTACATATGAATGAATAATTAAATTATTTTTCTTTTTTTATTATTTTTTTTTTTGAGAGAGTGTATGTAAAAAGTCTTCATGTATGGTGATAAAAAGATTTTAAAATTGGAATCCATTGTTGTTGAACGTCCTTGATTGTTATTGGCAAAAAACGATGTTGATTTTATAGCTTTTAACGTGTAATACAACGATGAAAGAGACAAAATTTTGACATTTTTTTAACACTAATCGAATTCTTGTCACTTGTAATTTGTCATAATCTGTCATGTCATGTTATTTTTTTTTTAATTTTTTTTTTTCGTTTTTTTTTTTTTTAATAAAAAAAAAACCCAATTAATACAGTTTTTTTTTCATATCCTTTTGATCTGGTTGTGGTTGTCAGAATGCGTGCATTTGTTAATTGTGTTTTTTGGTGGTTTTTTTGCTAACATGTATTCGATTACAATTTATCGATTACAAAATCAAAAAAAAAAAATTTAATAAATCGTTTCAAAATTTATTGCTTTGCTGTATACGCGACTTTAGCGAAACGTGTATATGTACATATGCTTTTATGTATGTATCTATGCGGTTAGTATATAGAGAGTTAATAGCGTTATTATAATGTAAGCCTTGCACTGTCTGTATGTATACAATACGAGTATATTATTAGTTTCAATACAATACATAGCAGATTAAAGAGTGATGTTAATAGTTCATTTGACACATAGTTTGTTTGTTTATCTTGTTCTTCTTTTGAATATATAATTACGTATGTTACACAGATTAAAAAAAAAACAAATACAACAATAATAATAATAATAATAATAATAAAAAAAACACACA
>QOCX01000855.1:52184-69421 GCA_005959815.1 Sarcophaga bullata
AATTTAAATGGCAAAAAAAAAATAATTACTCTCAGCCAACCAAAATTGTTACGTTACATTAGTTATTTACGTTTAAATTACAATTTCATTTCCGTTAATCTGTTGGCCATGCGTTCCATACTCTTCAAGACAAAGTTGTTGTTTCGTATACGTTTTCCATAGGTTTTTCTTTTATTTTTTAATTTGTTTTTTTATTTATTTTTATTTTGTAATTTAATTAAATTGAATAAATAGTTTTTTCTTTCGGTTTTGTCTTAATATTCTCATATTTTTTGTTTGGTATTGCTTTCAGTTCGATTCATTATTTTGTTTATTGTTTAAACAAAGCAATAAAATATTAAAAAAAATAAAAAAAAATTTAATTTTTTTTCCTTTAAATCATCATCATCATCATGATAATGGTAATTCAATAATACAATTTGATTTTATTGTTAGTTTTATCTCATCAATGCATCTGGCAAATAATTCCAACCACAATAAAATATATGATACTGGGACCGGGACAAAGGGGAAAAGGGGGCAAATGGAGATTGGCTTATAAAGTGAGAATATAGAACGTGTATGAGTGAATAGTATTTATATTTGTCATATAAAAATTTGTTTATTTCTTGTTATTATTGTTGTTGTTTGGAGTAATTTGTTGCATTTGCATTGTGATTATAAAATTTGATTTTATTTTTCTCATGGTTTCATCATCATTTTTTTGTTTGTTTTTTTGTTCTTTTATGGTCATGATTTATTTCAGTTTATTTCACTTGTTATACAAAGTTATTGTTATTGTTATTGTTTTTATTGTTTTTATTGTTATATGTATGTATGTATGTATATACACAATATTTAATTATGAAATTTATAATAATATATTATGTGTGTATGTATGTATGTGTGTAATAGTAATTGTTGTTTTTGTTTTTAAAACCATTTGACATTTTACTTTTCTATGTATGTACGTATCATGTATCAATAGTATTTAGGTTTACATACATACATATGTATGTATGTATGTGTTATATATCTGTGTGTGTATAGTATTTTAAGTTTAATTGGTCGATTGGTTTTTAAATCATTAAAAATTTTCGCTTATCAACTGCACTCACTTTAATCTTTTTTTTTTTTTTTTCAAAAACTCTATCAATTTTCCATAAAAACCAAAAGCAACCACAAAAAATAAAAATTATTTTTAAAACTACTGCTAATAAAACTAAATTTATATAGAAATCTATGCGTTTAAAATTGAAATTCTAAGGAAATTAATTAAAATAAATTGGTTTTAAAAACGAATAGTACAAGGCATGCAAACTTATTGAAAATGGTTACGAAAGTAGAAAAACAAAAAAAAAATTTATTTGGTTTTTCCAATTATTTTCGTCATGATATATCCGGCTTAACTTACTTAAAGTATGTAAATAATCTTTAAAACCACATTCACATTCTACGTTACCAGGTAGCTAAGAAACCTGGCTAAACCGAAGACATAAGAAGGAGTACAAGCCTCTTATATAAGACAATAAATAAACCAGAAGGACCAAATTGATAGTGAACGAATAAAAAGTAGCCTAGATGTTAACATTCTAAACATATGCATCGCAATACAGAGGATAAGATAATTCGGCCAATTTATGATTATATCAACTGGACGATTCCAGCGACTTATAATAGAAGTAAGATCTTAAAGCAGCTGAGAAGAACCATGCAGAAAATGAAACTTGAATCTATCAAATGTGGAAGTAATCAAATCGAAAACGATGAAAAATCCTTTGAATAAATTGTCACACTGTGGGAATGAATTGAATAAATTAAAGTTCCTTACTTGTATTTACAATTCGAACAAAGGAAGAGGAACATTTTTCTCTTGTCTCCTGCATCTGAGCATGTATGGCTCGAATTTGAAGTTCTTGAGACAAGAAAATTATTTATAATTCTCAGTCGATAAAGCGAGTGTAGACGAAGCAATAAAAGATTTCGACCATCATTTAAATACATAATTGGTCATTATAGCCCTTCAGTCAGCATTGCAACCTAGCTTCTTACATTACTTATGTTATGTGTTCTAATTTTATCGATAAGTAGCGGTACCTACAATTTAAAGTCGACTCCGAACGACTAGATTTCCGAGAAACATTTTATGGCAATTTTGTTTACCCATAAGGTTTTTCCAGAAATTTGCTGAGAGAAAATCGCCTAAGAAATATTTTTTCATGTTTCGCTTTTTGTTGGATATGTCTGACTTGGAGTTTGAACCGCTAGACTACGGCAACTCCGTTATTGGCCATTGCAGCCCTTTAATCACGATTAAGGCCTATCTTTTCACTCCATCCGTGTTGTTGCTTAATTGTTTCTATGCGTTTTCAACAAAATAAAGATTTGAGAAGCATCCGCGGTTCTTTTTTCATGTCTTTTTTTTTTTTTTGTCAACTCTCTCGGCAAGAGAATAGGCCAACACACTACTGTCGACCGCCATGTTACCTCAGCTGTGAAACTTTATGCAGGAAGTGTTTTTGGAATTTGGAAATTTCCATTTTTTTCGAAGAAGATGAATCGCAACAATATCAACCCAGTACTGGTATTGATGACAATTAAAAAAAGTTTGAGTGAAATGTCGGCCAAGCATATTCACATGCCAAACGATTTTCTTCTGAAGAAAAAATTTTTCTCATTGCCATTCTTATATGTGTAGTCCATCAGGATATCACTCAGATCGATGCACTTTATTTTCTCTATTTTCTGCAAAAACCAGTATCTTCACTGTCTTTTGCATAACTTTCGCAACGACAATAATAATTATTTTGCAGTCGCATCCGAAGGGCTTGAAGGGAATTATCTACTGTCCAGTTAATACGTACTTGAGTCATAACTGATTAGTGATCCTATAGAAAATACCTTGAATTTGAAATTGGGATTGATCTTTAAATAAAGACCAACGTGTGGCGGTGATGGCCATCCGATAAGAGTTATCTGAGCAGAATCTCCTCGGATTCCATTAGAACTTTCGGTGTACACGACAGGTGCTCCTAGAGTAGACATAAACAGTCTGCAGCTTAGTTTTACACTTCTTTACAAGCTGAGAGGTACTTGCGTATAATTTCTGGGTGTTTGGCAGTCTGCAGGCATACCCACAAGTTGCAGAAGAATGTAGTAATGTGCAGATTTGAACTAGGAAAGTACGAATAAGAAATACTTAGGATATCACATCTGTCAGTATGTTAAATATATTTTAGAATTATCAATTATTCACATATACACTATCAAATGCCACTCTAGTTATGAATTATAAGTTCTATGGTGGTCTAGGTTCACTTAGTGAAACAATTAAGAGCGACTGCTTATTTAAACTAATAATGGATGGGCTATTTAAAGGATCTATTTTCGTGCATATTTTCGAGTGTATGGGGTCGCATCTCGGCAATGACATCAATGATGTTGGCCTTAAAATGCTCAATTGCATCTGGTTTGTCGTCATAACACCTTTTTTAATGGCGCCCCGCAGAAAATAGTCCAACGGTGTAAAATGGCAACTTCTTGGCGGCCAATTGACGTCACTATTTCGAATAAATAAACAGCATTGAAACGGTTGACGCAATAGATCGATTGTGGCTTGAGATGTGTGGAAAGTTGCAGCATCCTTTTGAAACCAGACATCAATCTTATTAATTTAATTAATAAGAGCGGGTACAAAATAATCGATTATTATGGTGCGTTATGTGTTTCTATTGACCGTAACGCTTGGGTCGTCTTCATTTTCAAAGAAATATGGGCTAGTGAAGCCTCCGCTACACAAGCCACAAGGCCACGTGTGGGTTTTCTGAGCTCCAAATATGATCATTTTGATTATTAAGGTACCCACCAAGATGAAAATGAGCTTCATTCAAAAAGAACTTTTTTTTTTTGAAATAATCGACATCATCGTGTAGTTTGCCATTGGCGCAATAAATCTTAACCATGCTTAAACGTAAATCGATTCACTATATTCAGTGGAGATAATATACTGAATACCATGAGGAGTGGGTATAAACAAATGATGTTAATAGATTCTCAGATTCGATGTTTTCGGGTGTACGCACTGTACGAGCACACGTACGTCTTGGTCCATCAATAATGCAACCAGTTTCACAAAGTTCAGCGTATACCGGACACTGTTGGTCCTTCTCTGTGACCAAATTTTGTACGATATTTTCAAATTTTCGGCCAATTGTGTTTGTTGTGGAAATAAATTTCCAATGAATTCCAACGTTGCTCGAACGTAAATCGATTCATTACGATCAGTGGAGATAATCTACTAAATTTTGTAACAGAATAGAATGACATAAGTATTGCCACATTCGAAATAACGGTGTGACAAATTTAAACCGATAGATGGCCCACCCGATCATTTAGCAATTTTTTTTGTATGACAATGCCTATCATTATGGTCTGTTCGCCAGCTAGTATGTTCACCTAAAGGGGTAATTGTATTTCGAAATTCAGAAGAGTTGCATTTACAGGCAGCTACAAAAGATTTCGGCAGAAGCCTGCTATTGAATAAAAAAATGTTATGCTATGCGTGTATGACTGATTTAATAATATGCTATATGAACAATTAAAAAAAAATCGTATCTGGTTTTAATACCTTCTATAAGCTAATAATTAAGTTTACCGTTAACGAATCATTTTTAATTGAAATTCTAAGCAAAATTTATCATGCAAAATACTATTTTCGAATTAGTTTTTCTATTTTCTTTTTATTTTTTTTTAATAAATTAATTACGAAAGCTTTAAATAAAATGTTTGGTGAATATTAAGAAAGGAAAATAAAAAATTGTTTCTAAAAGATTACGAAATATTTTTTGTGAGTGTAAAAAGTGTTAATGAGTGTAGTTTATATATTTTGTCTTTCTTTTTTTAATTAATTTCTTTGTTTCTTTTAACAATACGTTACAGTAGAATATCGACCAAGAATTCAATTGTTTAAACCAATGCACATGAGAAATCATTTCTTAAGACAAAATTTAATTTTTTTTTTGCAAAAATTTATAAAATTATCGAGTTTCTACTGTAGATGCACTAGTGATTACAGTTTCAATTTGTAACGAACAACTTTTTCTTCATTTTAAAACGAGTAAGTTTTTTTTGGTGGTGATGTACAGAATAAAACCAAGGAAAAAAAGACAATAAAAAAAGGAACGAAACGAAAGTTTTTCTATTTTTTAACCAGGAACTAAAGGATTTTGAAAATTTTTTAAGTGAAATACTAACATAGGCAAGCAAAATTTAGTGAAAAATTAAATTAAAAAAAAAGGGAAATTTCAAATTTCTTTAAGAAATGATAACCAAACGAAATCAATTCATCTGTGGAATATGAAGAAAACTTTAGAAAGCTTTTAAAATACAACAAAAAAAAAAAATTAAAAGAAAATTGAAAGAAAATTCAAACGAATGATTTGTTAATGTAAACCAGCATGTGATTAGTAAAAGATTAAAAGGAAATACAAAGAAACAAAACAAAACGAAACGAAAAATGAAAAAAGAAAAAAGAAAATCTCTAACATTGAACAAAGTTTAGTAAGAATCAGAATCGTTATTAGTTTTCCAATTAGGAAAACCACATAAAAGCAAAGAAAACAAAAATCAAGAAACGACATGTTAAAGTTCTTTAAGAAAATTTAAAGACAAAAAAAAAAATAGGAAAACTTTTTAAGATTGCAGGAGAACAAAATGAACGTACCCGTATTGGTTTTACTGTTGCAATAATCAGTCAAGAATTTTTCGAGTGTAAAGCGAGGTAGGTGTAAATTCTTTACCACTTGCACGGGATCACCCTCTTTCCATAGGAAGACAAGATCATTTGTAGTCCAGCCATCTAGAAAAAAAAAACAAAAAAAACAAAAACAAAAAAAAACGGAGTGTATTTGAAATATTTCTCTCATGGCTATTGTTGTTAAAACGTTACAACTTACAACTGGCCATACGTAGTGAACAGATTTGACGATCCAATGGATACAATTTCAAATTCATGGGACATGCCAATGTCAGCGATATACGAATACTATATAATACGGAACCATTTGGAAAAATACGTATGTAAACATTTGGCATAATAATGTTATGGAAATGGCCTTCCTTTTCATTTGAGAAGAACAAATCAGGCATCCACACACGATTCGCTTCAGTCAATGTTAAATATTTCAGACGTCCTGTAAAATGAAAATAATTAATCATGTTACCACAAAAAAGAAGTTTTGAAAGCAACTGAAATAAAAATTCAATCGATTGTATTAGATTTTATTACATTGCACATGAGGTATCTATTGAACTGCTATTGCTTGTTGACCTGATGGATCGCAGAGTGCAGTTTGTTGCCTGTAATATAAGATAACTTTCTTTTGTTTTCTTCTAAAATGCATTGAAATTATTACTGAATCTATGTAAGTACATGTGTGTGAAGTTAAATTCGAGTTTGAAAATCCATAAATTTTAGCAGCGCCACTTTTAGCGTTAACAGAGCAAAATTTGCTCTTAATAGAACAGAATTTGCCCTTAGTAGACCACTGTTAACTGTTTAACAGTAAAAATAAGTTGTTTAATATTCTACTTTATGTACATATAGACTGTATGGTGTATTATATCTTATATCTTTCAAAATGGGCACTGATCTTCTAGAGAATTTCCATACGATTTTGGTCGAAAATCGATTTTTTTTAAATTGAATATCTCGACTCACAAAATTATTTCAGCTATCCCACTACCACGGTTGGAAAGAGGACACTCTGGACTATCATGTACATATAGTCTGTATGGTGTATTATTTCTTATATTTTCCAAAATGACCACTGATCTGCTAGAGAATTTTCGATTAAAAAGTTGATAGTTTCAAAGTCAATTTTCATAATACCATATCACTTCATATGGAACATTAGAACGTTCCTTTGGCATAGGCCTAGTATTTGACCTAAAATTAGCTTCCAAAGAAGTGGGCTTTTTCAGATGGATACTGTTAAACAGCTAACAGTGCTCTGTTAAGTGCAAATTTTGTTCTGTTAAGTGCAAATTTTGCTCTGTTAACGCCAAATGTGGCGCTGCTAAAATTTATGGATTGCGTCTTGGATTTTCAAATTCAAATTTAACTTCACACACATTGTAAGCACAGATTTATGTTGTTAAAGTGATTCCCACTTTGAAGAAATGTTCTTTGAATATAGAAAACCCGCTTATTAATTTCAGACTCAATACTCTTTCCAAGTCAAGTACAGTATTCTTCGGATATACTATTTCGATAAATGAGTCACGCTAAAAGACACGAAAAATTCTTTTAAATGTACTTGCTTCTGGATTCCTTGAGCCATTGGCAGCCAATATTCACCATTAACAGCAAACGGCAGATTTATTGGAAAAAGTAGGAAAAAAACAGGACAGCGAAATGCAATCTCAGATAATTGTCTCTTGTTAGAAAACTGACATTCCACCAATGTTCGTCTTTTGTAATTTCGTAAAGGCTCTGACCTGGTGCAGATCTCGGGCAAGTCAATGACCTGATTCTCTATCCTGTTAACGCTACAACAAGACTATTGACTACAACTATAAAGTCCGGTGGGGATCCAACTTCTTCAGCTATTTTTTTTGCAGTGATTCCGAAGTGACAAGATGGTCCATTGCGCTGTAGAAGATGAACACAGCCCTTTCCTACCAGCCGGCATCCATCGAATACAAAACCATTGCTGTCAACGGGACAAATAGAATTCTATCAGCCTGGATGACATGTGACTATTTGCTCTCAGGTAATAAATTTCGATATAAGACTTCCCCGCTTATAGGCACTGTTCTACAAGCATTTTTTATGCTTATATCAGGGGAATGCTGTATTTGTAATTTTCTTATTTTAAGTTTAAATTAATCCATCCAACCCATCTGGATTGAGAAACGTCTTCACCTCTCTCGATTTTCATTTTCATTAACCTAATCATACCAATCTTTCACAAAGATCCGGCAACTCATTTTCCAGAATTTTGTCATGATATGGAATCCAACTATCGGAATTTGAACTGACTTGCAGATTCAGCTTGCAGTTGATACTAATCCCAAGTCTTTCGATGGCATAAGCTTTCACTTGGCAGATAGCTGCAAGTCTCTATCGATTTGTATCCAATTCTTCCCTACCATGATTCTAAACTTCCCTTAGGTTGGCCTTTATCGGACCTAGCCTCCAACATAGCCATTGGACAGATTCTTTTATACAAAACATAATTGATCATGTCAACGCTTCAGTCAGAATTACGATCTAGTTTCTCACACCACTTATGTTGTGTGTGCTATTTTTATAAATGAGTGGTCGACTACGAACGATAGATTTTTTTTGAAAATTGAAAATTCGGAATAATTTTGCAATTTTGGGACTTAAAGAGCAAACTTTAGAGCGAAGTCAAATGCACAAGAGATTCAGAGCGGCCTCAGTGCAAACGATCGTCTGGAGTTTGACTTCATTTGATAGCATTAAGCTTCTGACAAGAGAAAGAAACGTCTCTGTGAGAGACAAATCATGGAATTACTCTCAAGGTGGCAATATGTTATCAAAAAAGTAACGTTATGTACTGTACTATTTCTTTTTATTACACCCACACGCTCTTAAGTTTGTAAAACACTTACCTTGTATGTCATCAAATTTCAAACGTTCATCCGTCCACTGTTCACGGAACGTCAGCTGTACACTGTACTCCTGTTGTGGTGAATTTTCAATATTGATGAGCATGATGATGATCATTTCATAATAACAGCATTAATTTTGACCATAATGATGGTGATGAAATATTTTATGTGGTTGTGGGGGTGGGGGTTGTGGTTGGAGTGAAAGAAAAAAAGGCGATTAGTAAAATTGCTTTTTTTTAAAAAAAAATTTTTTTTTTCAATAAAAATGTTAAATATTGTTTTTGTTTTTTATTTTTGATTATTATATTTTTTGTTGTTGTTGTTTTCTAATCGTTAATGGGATTTTTGGTGATTAATTTGATCGAATCATTTTAGCGTTTTATTGTTTTGCGGTTTTTAAAGAGGGGGATTTAGACAAACAAAATTTAAATGAAATTTTCTTTGTTTTTGTTTTAATCGTTTATGAAGGTATTCGTTTAAGTTTTTTTTTTTTATTGTAATTGTTATTGGCAAATGGTATAGAATAGAATTCGAATTTCAAATCAGATTCAGATTCAGATTCAGATTTAGCTAATGTTGCGTTTTTTGAATCGGTTTTTAATTGATTTTTTATTTTGTAGCTTTTCTCAAATTCCATATAAAAATGGGCTTCTGTTAATAATTTGTTTTGATAGATGAGTTTGAGAACAAATTTTTTGTGGTCTAAATAAAGGCGGTTGTATTTTGTTTTTGTTTTTAGCATGGAAGGATTTTTTTCTTTTTTTTGTGTTGGTCTGATAAAAATCATAAATTTTGTTGTTGTTTTTTTTTCTTTTTGGTTTTTGGTTTGAAATAATGTCGCATTCGATTGGTTGTTAATATTATTTGACTTTGTTATACAAAAGGAAAATGTTTTGTTTTTTTTTTTTTAAAGATTTCTTTTATAATTTTTTTTTGTTTGTTTAATACGGTTAAAGCATTCCATAAAATCAAAAACTAAAGCTCATAGCAACAACAACTGTAATAAAATAAATATTGTGTTTGGTTTACTAAAAGCCAGGAGATTTCTATTTAAAAAAAGAAGCAGTATTTGAAGGCATCAAGCAGTGAAGGATTTTTTTTTTGTTTTTGGTTTTGGAAATTCTTTTCAAAAGCATTTTTAATTCAAGAAAAATTAAGGAAATTAAAACATTCCATCAAGCATTAAGAGAAAAAGCAGCACAAAAAAAAATAAGCGTGCATAAAAATTAACAAACATTACAAATGCATACTTATAGACAAACATACATACTTACATACTTACATAAATAAATATTTATAATATAATAATACTAATAAAATTATTGGATTACTTTTATTTTATTTGTTAGTAAAACATACAGTATGTATACACACATTATTACATTTTATATATACATTATATACATACTTCCAGTGGGTTTTTCGGCTCATTCAATTGAAAGTCATGCAAAAATTTTTTGAAAAACTTTTTCGATTTATTTGTCTGGTTCATTGCCTATATATATACATATATTGGTTAAAACTTAAAAATTTTAATGCTTAAATAAATAAACGCAATGCAATTTATCGAATTATCGATTTATCGATTTAGTAATTTATCGAATTATCGACTTATCGAATTATCTATTTATCGAATTATCGATTTATCGGATTATCGATTAATCGGATTATCGATTTATAGGATAATCGATTTATCGGATTATCTATTTATCGCATTATCGATTTATCGGATTATCGGCTTATCGATTTATCGAATTATCGATTTATCGAATTATCGATTTATCGAATTATCTATTTATCGCATTATCGATTTATCGAATTATCGATTTATCGGATTATCGATTAATCGGATTATCGATTTATCAGATAATCGATTTATCGGATTATCGATTTTACCTCTGATGTTGCCTACTTTTTGTGAAACTTTTTGCCATTTAAGTGTGACTCAAACATTGCCTTTTATAATCAACCTCATGTGTAAGGACTTGGCCAAAAATATACAAAAATTTGAAATGATTAATACAATTGCAGATACACTCAGGCCTGTGGATCATGTCAATGCAGAAAATATCGCTTCTATTAGGGAAAGTGTGGAGCTTTTAAGCAAATAAGTCTACCTTGTGGTTCGGTAGGATAAATTTTTTGTTTTTATTTAAATTACTCGCCATATAAAGGCAAGCTTACGCACAATTAAAGCCGCCTAAGCATTCACATCGATTTGTCTTACTCAATGGTTACATTACTAAGTAAAATTTCTCATATGGAACCTGGAGAAGTCAGAAGAAGTAATTATTGGAAAAGCGATTACATTTGCCAAAGGAAACTGTTTGATGCGTCTGGAGATGACTTTGGATGGTGATCCAAAGACCTGCCACAGTCATTTGAGAACCAACCAACTCCTTTTATCCTAAAATTGAAAAGTAGTGGGCAGCATCTGGTTTCAAAAATCCTGTGACATAAGCTACACAAAACGATCGATGAGACAGCATAAAGCGTTTAAAGAGAAAAAAATTTTATATTCTGACAACGCCAATTGATCATATAATGCGACGCCGCGGTGCACCGTTTGGTTTTTCTCTTTGGTGATTTTGTTTTCGCCTTAATTGGATGATGGTGGGCACCAACGGCAGAATTCCGCCAAATTCGATTTTCTGCACGAGCGAAGTCAAATTGATGTGCACTGGTGACCTCATTAGACTATTTCTTGAGAGGTTTACATAATTCGTTATCAGATTGCACTTGATTTATGTACCAAACTCATGGAAAACTGAACATTACGGGTGCCCTTTTCCACACATTGCAGCATTAAAACAACAGCTCTGCTGTCTACAGGCATTTGAATTTGGACAAGTTGGGTCATCTTAGTTTATGAAAAAATGGAACAAAATGAAAAAATTTGCGGATAGTGTACAAAGCTCTAAAAAAACATGCGTCGTAGAGACAGCTATGGAGCGTGTATTAAGTTAATGGGAAGCAAGTTTACAGGAATATTGATGGCTGACGGTTCCTTCCTTAACTGTTCCTAGACAGTACCAGTAAATAATGAAAATGAGAGGCCATTCCGGCACATAGTGGAATAATCCCAGAGTGTAATATTTACTTACTTTCAAGCGAAAGCTTACAGGAAGTATAGGGGGATGAGATATAGAATTACCTTTAACAGCTAGGGCACTCCCCTCCGTCCATGTCTTGCGATGTTGAAAGAAGATGGAAGCTCAATCAGCTAGACTGAATTGGATCGTTATGTAGGAATTCGGCAGAAATGATGAGACAAATCAACAGATCGGGGCAGGAAAGAGTCTTTGAGTAATTAAAATAGGAAGTCATTTAAGAAGTTAAGCATCAAACTATTAACAAGTGACTGAAGTTGTAATCAGAATTTTACCGCGCATAGTAGACTCAATGAACACTTGTTCTAGAATAAGTAGGTAGGATTGAAGCTCAATATGCAGCTCGTGGGATAAGAAGAATCACTAAACAGAGACTTGGAACCGATGCAACACAGATGTATCTCAGAAAGAGATAATGCATGACGCATGTAAGTTGAGGGCAGTAGAATGAAACGTCTGGTTGTGGTTTTGTTTTTTTTTTACTTTCAAGTTGTTACAAAAGTTTATCGGAGCACAGAAAAGATCGATGTATTTTGTGAAACAGCAGTATAACATCGAAAAATGGATGGACTAATATAGGATGGGCCATCTATCGGTTTAAAGTTGAACCATCGGTTATTTCAAATCTGGCAATAAAAAAATCATCTTCTCGAATTATGCCGATTTTCATCTTGTTGGGTATGTCAATAAGCAAAATTGTTGTATTTTGGACTCATAAAACTCACATGTGGTCGTACAAATGTCATGCAACCATTTCGAGTGACTGTTTTGGTACGGCTTGTGGAGCGGAAGCATCATTGACCCATATTTTTTTGAAAATGAGGGCGGCACAACAATTATGGTCCTGGCGACATCTATCGCAACATGATAACCGATTTGTTTGTACCCGTTCTTCATGGTATTGAAGAGAACGATGTTTTGCTTCAACAGGACCGTGCAACTTGATACATATTTTTTTTTAAATATTTTTAATTTTAATTTTTAAAAAGCAATGAACCTTTCAAATATAAATTTAAAATTTTTAAAATTTAAAAAGTTTTCATGCACTTCAGTTGAATTGTTCTTAAAATCTAAAGAGAAAAGAAAATGTTTTACAAGCACATTCCCATGCTAATAATTAATGGAAATTAAAATTAAATCAAAGGAAAGCATAGAAATATAATAAATTAAGGTTTTTCAAAATAAACAAATAAAACTGAATAAAGGCATTTAAAGCTAAGAAGAATAAACTAAAAATTCCTTTCTTGTCCCAATTTCCAAAAAGCTTAAATCTTAGGCAAAAGCAATAAAAAAAATTAAAAATTAAAATTTTTAAAGAAAATAAATTTTAAATAAAAATTTAAAAAAAAAAAACCTTATGAAATACAATATAAAAAATCATGATTTAAAGAAAACAAAAAACGGAAATAATTTACAGAAATTAAAACAATACCTGACAGGTTTTTTACGATTTTAATGGCTTTTCTTATATGCTAGAGTAGACAAAATTTCAATTTTTATTATTTAAAAAAAAATTTTTTTTTTTTAAAGATTTTTTGTCTAAATGTTGCCATTGTTGCAAGGCAACTCCAGCAAAAAAAAAAAATGATAAATTAAATTGCTTTCAATTTTTTCTATTTTTTTGTTGTCAATTTGAGTGGCATGTTTTTAATTGATGTTTACGTTTTTATCATTCACTTATTACAACAAAAAGCTTACAACAAAAAGAAAACAAATTTAAATAAAATACAAGACTTAAGAAGAAGAAGAAAAGTAAAAAAAATAAAACAAAAAACGGAACTTAAGTTAGAAGTTAATAGAAAAAATAACTGAAAATTGGATGATTCAGGTGCTCCTAAACTGCTTTCAAAATCAATAAGAATTAAATGTTTCATTAAGTTATCGATAAATATTATTTAATCGGTTTAAAGGTATTCAAACAGAACTTACTTACAATTTAAACTTAATTATTATACAAATACAATATTGCTCAATACCAAGTTCCAAGTGTTTTCGTTTTAAAAAGAAAAAAAATTTTAAAAAATTTTATTGAAATTTGTTTAATAAACTTAATGTTTGTTTTTTTTTTTATTTATTTTTACATTATTTCGTTGAGTGTAATTAATTGTATTCTTTACAGTGTATTTATTCATTATCAAAAAAAAAAAAAAATTAATAAAAAAAAATAATAACGTAACGTAAGAATTTACGCTGCGGTGGCCTGTGTGGTAAGCATTTTCTTTTGTTTTGGTTGGTTTTGATTGCTTGAATTATAATTAAATTTTATTTTTTTTTTATTAAAAGTAATTAAACAACAGAAAATAAATACGAAATAATAAACAATAATTTACATTTTACATATCGCAGTATGCTGTAAGAGTTTGAATAATTTAACTGAACAAAGTGAAGATGAATGATTTGCTTTGTGGAAAATTTTTCAAATTTTTTAAAAATTAATTTTTTTTAAGGTGATCAAATTTTGTTTTTTATAATTTTTAATAATTTATATATTTAATTAATCAATACTTAACTGTTTTATAAACTTCAGTTTTTTTTTTTCTAAAAGAAAATATAAAGAAAACATATTTACACTGCATAACAATTGTTGTTCACTAGTATTACTTTATATACTATATATAGATGGATATATATATATATGGATATGCATATATCCAGTATATATGTACATGGATATACATGTATGTATGTATTCCACACATCGCCTTTCTGTTGTGTTTTTATTTTTATACGTAAGTGTAAAGATCAAACTTTGAATGACAGATCATTCATTCATCAATTAATATTCAAATCGATTATCAAACATACCCGCTAAGAAACTTGTCGGTCAAATATAACAGAAAATTTGAAGTAATGTACAGCCGTCTTATGAATTGAAAGATGGTGTTTTTCTCCTCTTTAGAGGGGTGAGATCAACAATTCGACAATGAATGACAATGTATGTGTGGCCGCATCAGTCCAGCCCATACTATCAATACTTCATTTACCTTTGCTTCAGTCAACGAAGTTAATTTTCTCTGTAAAACAACCGATGAATAGCCAGTTTAACTGATTCAATCATCGGCTCTGTAGCAAGTCGTCGATTATGGGCTCCGTACCTAGCCTAGCAATATTTCACGTATCTTTAATGTAGTCTACTTAAACCTCTCTGTAAAATGACGGCAGGATACGTAGTTTAACTGATTAAATTAAAATCGATTGAGGGCACTTATCTTTCCTGTATTCAGCGAAGTAAAATTTCTCTGTAAAATGACAAAAGAAAACGCAGTTTAACTAACTCAATCGGCCCTATAGCATATCGGAGATAGAGGGCTCCAGTTCATCATGGCTGAAATTTTGATCATGGCATCTATTTTCTAGGATCCGGCATTCAAGGTTGATCATGATCGAAGTTTAGTAGGTTCCACTAAATTAATAGCTTTTTAGGGAAAAGTCCCACTACCCAATAAGCATAAGGTTGCTTGCAATATGATCATGATCTCCCCTAGGAAAACACTGAAGTTATAAAGCAGTCTAGACGAGAGTTTAATATCGCTACACCTAGTGTATTCTGTCCCATATTTTGAAGCCATTATATAACATACATAATTGGCCATTACAACCCTTTAGTCAGAATTAGTTTCTCACACCACTCATGTTGTGTGTGTTAATTTTATGCAGACTTTTGAGAAACTTTTCATTGCAATTTTATTTACTCTTAGGGAGGAAGTCGCCGAAGAAATATTTTCTCATATGGGTTTGAACCGTGGCCTTACGTCTAATACGCCAACACGCTATCTACTAGACTACGGCGACTTCTTGAAGCCATTAGGCCTGGTTGGGGTTCTAAAATAAAATGTCGAATGCAAAAAAATAAAAAGAATCATGTAGCAAATACGGGTTTATCTTTACAGAATTACAGCATTTAGATAGTCCAGATTGGACTAAGATTGAATTGCATTGAGCCTTACAATTATTAGCTCATGTTTTTGTTTTAATGGAATTGACTACAATTAAGCAAGCCTAAGTTGAATTGGAACAGAGCTGACTGCCTTCATACTTAGTTTATTAGTATGCAGTGATAGCCATGTCATATCATGTCATCTTAGATTTGTTGAAAGTAATGCAACAGCATTACCTGGAATATCATGTTTTTGTATTAAGATCAGGGTTTAAAAGTTAAAACTTTTTAAATTTATTGAAAATAAAATGCAATTGTGTTAAAAAGAATAACAAAGAATTGATAAAAATTCCAAAAAGAGTAAATTTTATACAAAAGAGTTTCTAAAATTGTGTTTTGGAAGGTAAATTGCAGTGTGTAAACTATGCTTAAGCTGTGTTTTTGTTGTTTTTCTTTTTTGCCTTATACCCTTCATTGATTTCTTCAAATATGTGAATATATAATTGCTTTTCTTTTTGTTTTTGTTTTTATTTCTAAAGTGTTTAAAAACTTTACATAGGAAAAAAAGAGAAAAAAAATTTTTTGTATAAAAAAGTGCGCGTTGGATCAAGTACTTGCTGTATATTACAATAAATTCGTTTAAAGAAATTTGTTTATTAGTAAAAAATTAAACAATATTTATAATATAAACTTAATAAGAATAATAATAATATTAATTAAATTATAATTTTATATCCATAAAATATCCATACTTTAATGTATCATTATCAGTGTGTTTAATAAAGTGGCACTTATTGGTTGATGAAAGGTTCCGTTTCATATTAAAATTAAGTTCGACGAACTTGTCTATCATACAGCTGCCAAACGCGAACAATACAAATTGAAATCCCGGAGTAGATGAAAAATATTCTTCATGGTTTTCGAATCTTCAAAATTAAAAGACATCAATTGCCTTCAAAAGTAATTTATTTTGGAAACTATGTGGCCCCTTGCCCAACAAGTTCATAATGAGATCAAATAGCCTGAATGGGTAAAAATACTCACTTACAACCCACAATACATGACCACAGGGATAACAACAAATGACAAAAAAAAAAACTTATAATTGCCAGATCTGCTGCAGTAGATCAAATGAAAAGAATTTAAACAAGGCAATAAACATAGTCGCCCATAGTCTAGTAGGTAGTGTGCTGGCTTATTAGACATTAGGCCTTGGTTCAAATCACCCCGGTCAGACATTTAAACGAAAATATGAAAAAATATTTCTTCGGCAACTTCCTCTCAGCAGATTAAATTGCCATGAAAAGTTTCTCAAAAAATCTGTCGTTCGGAGTTGACTTTAAACTTTAGATCCCCGCCCACTCATGTATACAAAAATTAACGCACACCAAGATAATTGGTGTGAGAAACTAGATTGTAATCCTAACTAAAGGGTTGTAATGACCAATTACGTACTTACGTAATTAAATATGGTGGCAAATAATGAGCTGTTGCTTATCCAAGGGCTTTTGCTTTATATTTTTGCAGAAGAATAATTCACAAATTCAAACGTATTTTCTAATCTTTGAATGGGTTCTGATTATTATTTTATTCACATTTTTGGGTTTTCCACCTCTCGACACTCAAAGCGGAGT
>QOCX01000856.1:0-70623 GCA_005959815.1 Sarcophaga bullata
TGAATTAACAGAGAACCAGAAGTCATTGGAGACAAGAAAAGTAAATGTCTTTCTCGCAGTAGAGGGGACTTCTAATTGTCTACTGCATATGATATCAAGATACTCTTCATATAAGAAGTAATTAAGAGTGACATGTTTTGTACTCAGGTTCATTGATAGTCCGAGGAAACGGAAGACAGATCAAAGCATCATACCTACTGCAACGGAAATGAAATGGGCCTTTTATCGCCTTATAGAAGCGATCTAGAAATCTAATATTTCTGAGGAGATCTAAATTACAAAAATCTTTGATCTTGCCGTCAAATATACAGAGACTTACACCTTTCATTCATACATTTACTGAAGAAGGGCGAACATTCTCACTTATTAGGGTAGGTGGAAGCTTGCTAAATGAAGTATAATACCAAGCCTCCAGTATTGTTACCAGGAAAAAATAGCTTTGTCACACTCTATTTACGAAACTTGCATTTGGAAAATGGTCATGCTGGTACAAAAGCACTTATAGCTCTTTCGCGGAGGAATATTTGGCTGATAAATGCGAAAGAAGAATAGAAGAGAAAAGTTAGCAAATGTGTACATTGCTTCCGCTATAAACCGAAGCTTATGTCCCAAATAATGGGAAATTTACCCACTAATAAGGTGAGAGCTTCGCGACCATTTTTAATAGTCGGAGTGGACTACTGTGGTCCTATTAACGTTTCATTACGACTACGTGGGAAACCAGCATTAAAAATGTTATAGCAAGGCAGCACATTTAGAGTTAGTATCCGATCTTTCCACTGATGCTTTTATTATGTCTTTCAAAGGTTTACCACCAGGAGAGGATACCCAAGGAAGTATCCTGCGATCTAGCGCCCGACGAACTTCGTCGGAGCCAGCCGCGTACTCAAAGAGCTGCAATGCGCATTCGACAAGAATCGACAGGCCGTCGAGTCGTACGCAGCGTCGTCCGGGGTAAAGTTCAACTTCATACCACTGCGGGCGCCGCACTTCGGAGGACTATGGGAAGCCGCCATCAAACAGGCGAAATTCCTAATTCTGCGAGCCGTCGACAACGTTCTGCTCACCCAAGAAGAGATGGCAACAATGTTTGCAGAAGTAGAGGCTGTGCTCAACAGCCGTCCAATTGTACCGCTGTCTCCAGACTCCATTGACGGGGAATCATTAACACCAGCTCATCTAATACTCGGAGAGTGTCTGCGTTCGCTGCTGCCAGACGGCGTGAAAGACACCGAGATGAAGTTATGCAAGCGGTGGCATCTGCTCTGCAATCTCAAGCAGACATTCTGGCAGGCCTGGTCTCGGGAATACATCCTCGGTCTTCAGAGCAAGTCCAAGTGGCATCGGGAAGCACACAACATAGAAGTAGGTCAAGTGGTAATCGCCCATCACCAGCATTGGTTGACCATTCAAGGGCGAAGACGGCAAGGTCAGGGTGGCGAAAGTCGCAACGAGCAACGGCGTCTATAAGCGCCCTATACACAAATTAGCTCCATTGCCGCTAAATTGAAAACCTCCGGTCCTTCAATGGGGCCGGAATGTGGTTGATTATTCATCACATTATAATAACGATGTTGCTGCTATGTTCTTGTAATGATTTTAATTATACTTTGAATTTTTTAATATATATATAAAATAATGAATTTAATGAACTCCCCTTATGTTAATTATGGTCAATAAATTATGAAAAATTACAAGGTTAGATAAAAGCAACTGAGTTGCTGAATAATTATTACAGTTAGGATTAAGTACATAGAATAAGTTTGAATTAAGAAATATGAAATAAAAGATTCAGTTTATAATCTGTATCAGAATCGAACGGTCTTGTTTGGTCTTCGCGAGTGTTGAAACAGTAAGTTTATTTAGTGCCCAATAATTTAAAAAAGAAACAATTAAATTATAATTTAATTAATTTAAAAATACGTATTCCTAAAAAGATTAGGAACTAACAACAAATTTTTATATATGTTGTCTTATCAAATGAACTTTAATTTAAAAATTTTCAAAGTTTAGTGAAGGATTTTAAGTGTTTATTGAAAAATGTGTCCTTTTTCCGTTGGACCGACCACCGGAAGTTGGCTAATGTTTGCGTAAATTAAAATAATAATATTTGCGCAAATCGCAACTGTTATACTGTTTAAATAAAAACTGTGATAACTTTTGTCTGATCTTATCTTCACAAGAGAATGCCCTTTAAGACATTCTCTGGCCGATTTCTGGCATAAGCTCTGAGAGTTGTGGCATCACCATCCCACGTACCTTAAAACACAACTTTTATTTTAAATACTATTTTTGAAAAAACGTAAACGCAGCAGAAATGACAGAGACGGATTCCTCTATTTTGGCACGCCAAATCTGCTCTATGGGTAGCACAAATAGAATCTCAATTAACTGCCGCCGGTATAACCAATGACAAAACGAAATTTAATACTGTCGTAGCAGCCATCGAAAGCAGCGTTTTATCACAAATCAGCGACATTGTGCTTAATCCACCTGTGGACAACATGTATGACACATTGAAAACGCGACTCCTAGAGCATTACGCTGTATCAGAGCAGAAGTGGATAAGGAAACTATTAAAGGATTTGGAGCTTGGTGACATGCGTCTAACCCAATTGTTTCGCGAGATGCGAGATTTAGCCGGAAGCGAAATGAACGACAATTTACTTAAATCTGCCTGTATGGGTAGAATACCACCAAACGTGCGTACCATAAGTTCAATTAGTAGCGATCCACTCGACAAATTGGCTATACTGGCTGACAAAATAGTTGAAGCAAGTGACTCACCAAGCCTCGACGCAGTTTCTGTGCCTCAACATGCACCTTCTGTACAATCAACGCTAGAACAACAAATTAGCTTACTGGTAAAAGAGGTAGCTGAATTGAAAACAAAATTTTCCCAACGTACACGAAGTAGATCCCGTTCTCGTGACGCCCAATCTATTGAAGTATGCTCGTACCATAGCGAATATGGAGACAAGAAAAAAAGTGTCATCCACCCTGCTGCAACGCAAAAAACTAAAATGTCTGTCCGATGTGACGGATGCCGACAGCCAATTTACACAAAATTGTCGTCTAATTATAAATAGTAACAATTCCCAACTGAAATACTTAATAGACACTGGCGCCGAAATACGTAAACGTAAATATCCACGGAAAAAATCCTATTTGCATGCTGCAAATCATTTCCCGATAAAGATGGTTGGCGAAAAACAATGACTCTCAATTTAGGTCTCCATCGTGACTTTAAATGGAAATTTTTAATAGCCGATGTCACACAGCCAATAATCGGAGCAAATTTTTTGTCATTTTATAACCTGATGGTATACATACGACAGCGCAAACTTTTCGATAAGAAAATTTGTTCTTTACGCAGGAACGGTGAGTTATATAAAAGTCTTTCATTTATTAATCAAAATGATTCTTTTAAGGACTTTTCAAAGACATCACCTAGCCTAATTCGATTCCTAAATTTATGCAGGATGATATAACGCACCATACCATAATGAAGGTTCAACCCGTTTTTGCTAAACCCAGACGCCTATACCCTGAAAAGTTGAAAGCGGCTAAATCTGAAATACAAGTACTTATCAATCTGGATATATGTCGCCCGTAGCGAAGTCCGTGGTCTTCGCCTCTACATATGGTCCGAAAAAAGAATGGCGAGTGGAGGCCCTGTGGCGATTTTCGACGGCTTAATAGCATTACGGAGACCGACCGTTATCCCATTCCACGCACCCATGATTTTACCCACTTTTTAGATGGTTGTAAAATTTTTTCTACCATCGACTTTCGATGCATATCATCAGATACGCGTAGAGCCTAAAGACGTACCAAAAATCGCCATTATGACCTCTTTTGGTTTATTCGAGTTTACACATATGTGTTTCGGCCTACGTAACGCCGGATAGACATTCCAACGATTCATAGATCATATTCTACGTGAATTCGAATTTTCCTGGCCCTACTTAGATGACATTTTGGTCGCCTCCGGAAACATAGAGGAGGATCGTGAACACCTGCGAAAGGTTTTTGAAAAACTTCGTGAATATGGCATTATTATAAACCCGTCTAAATGTTTTTTCGAACAAAAGTTGCAATTCTTAGGATTTCTAGTGAACAAAAATGGAGTTCACCCCCCATCTGATCGTTTCAACGTCTTGGCCGAATACCAGTTACCCGAACGTGTTTGCAATTTACGAAGATTTCTCGGCATGTTCAACCCAAGCCCTTTTATGTAAATTCATTAAGGGCAATAAGAAAAACGATCAAACCATAATTAATTGGACCGAGGAAACGAAGCAAACATTTAAAAACTGTGTGCGGCCACATTATTAGTTTTGCCGATACTCAAAGCACCATTGGCCATTACAGTCGACGCATCGGGAACCGCCATGGGAGCCATTCTACAACAATTCAATAATACATGGCAACCCTTAGGTTTTTATTCCGAACGGCTAAATCCAGCAAAACAGAAATGCAGTACATATGACAGAGAGCTGCTGGGGGCGTACAAAGCTATTAACTATTTTCGTCACATGGTAGAAGGAAGGATTCCGTAAAATAGTTTTCGATGCAACGCATAACATCAGTCACCCTGGCGTAGCAAAAACAACAAAATTAATTTCGGAACGTTACATTTGGCCAAAAATGAGAAAATATTGCAGGACATGGTCTAAGCAAGGTATCCCATGTCAACGGAGCATGATCCATCGATACGACAAAACACCGATTTCCTGTTACGCTCTTCCGGCAGCAAGATGTTAACATCGATATCGTGGGCCAACGGATGCCATCCATGGGTAAACGTTACTGTCTCACATGCATGGACCGTTTCACCCGTTAGGTCGAAGCTTAACCTTTAGGATATGACTACTGAGATAATAGCATTCACATTTTACCAACAGTGGATATCACGAATTGGCGTTCCTTAAAGAATCACAACGGACCAGGGCAGGCAGTTCGAGTCAAATCTATTCTGAGATTTGAATCGTCTTTTGGGCATTGCACACCTTAGAACAACTGTATATCATCCTGCCGCTAATGGGTTAATCGAACGATATCATTGAGTTATAAAGTCCGCAATTAAGTGCTAGCAAACTGAAAAATGGGTGGAAGTGTTACCACTCATATTATTTGGTCTGCGAGTATCCTATAAAGAAGACGTTAAAGCTTGTCCAGCAGGATTGGTTTACGAATGTGCACTTCGAGTTCCAGGCGAGTTGCTAGAAGAAACAAAATCTAAGAAAAATTTTTCCGAAAATGATGTCAAAGCTTTACGTTCGAAAATGCAGTACCTTTCACCGAAACAAACTTCTAACCATGCCAAAAGGACACCTTTCGTTGACCACAACTTGAACACATCACCACTGATGCAGTTCTTCGACCTCTACAACCACCTTATGAAGGCCCGTTTGCTGTTATCAAGCGATTTGACAAATTCTTTAAAGTTAATATGAATGGTAAACATGTCAATGTAAGCAGTCTACATTTGCAAAGAGTTAGTACAACCTGACACAACTTCAACTAGTGAACACAACCAGCGAATACAACAGATTACAACAACAGCCTCGGGAAGAAGAGTTCCCTTCAAAGTTCCTTGGAAAGGGGAGTAATATGGCATCACCATCCCGCATACTTTAAAATATAACTTTTATTTTGTATACTATTTTTGAAAAAGGATTGTCTAACTACTAAGTTTTTGCAACCTTGAACTTATAGAAAGAAGACAATTGGAATTCATTTTGAATAAAGATAGAAAATTCTAGTTCTATAAAAACCAACGTACGGCATTCTCCAAAAAAATCTGTCGTTCATGTATAAAAAATTAACACACACAACATAAGTGGCGTGAGAAAAAAAGTTACGATAATTAATGCCTTATATTCTTTGATAAGATAAGAAAACTTATGGATTAGCCACAAATCACAAAATCTTTAGGAACAAACTATATCAGTACATTGCAACTGATGGATCTTCAAATTCAACGCTGAGGTTTGGCATTCATAAAACCGAACATTTTTCTAGAAGAATTAATAAGCTTTAATAAATGTAGCAAATTATAAACTATATGCTGACAAATGTTTTTGTAAATCTATTTAGCATAGTATCAACAATTGACCTTTATTCACCGCTGAGCTGAGTCAAAGATTTGACTTTATCAAACCCGTGCCAGCATGAATAAATTGCCTTAAAAAGGGATACACAGTAGCAAAGCGCACATCATCTGAATGATGCGGTACCTCCCACATTTTACTGGTGCATACATATGTATATACAAGACATGCGAAAATTAAACTGTCATCTCTTTGGGATTTTTTCATTTGAACACAATTGCTCTTTGTGAGGAAAAATTAATTAAAAACACTAGTCTTGTGTTCTTTTGGAGCTTTTCGTAGGCCTTACATACATAACATAATTGGCCATTACAACCCTTCAGTCAGGATTACGACCTAGCTTCTCCCACCACTTATGTTGTGTGTGTTAATTTTATACATGAGTGGCGGGACCTACAGTTTAAAGTCGACTCCGAACGACACATTTTTGAGAAACTTTTCATGGCAATTTTATTTACTCTCAGAGTTTTTGCCAGAAATCTGCTGAGAGGAAGTCGCAGAAGGAATATTTTTTCATATTTCGTTTTTGATGACTGACCGGGGATATGAACCCTGGCCTTTCGTCTAATAAGCCAACACACTACCTACTAGACCACGGCGGCTCGTAGGCCTTAGGTAACACAAAATATCATATATGTAAATTCATAAACATGTAATTAATGCCATAAATTCTTTTAAAATCATAATTGTTTTTTTTTTTTTTGATTTTCCATTTTTTCCAAAACTGTTTTTGTTTGCTAATTATTTTACTTTCGTATATAACGCATTGTGTAAATTGTAGTAAAAAACGCATAGAACGGGAAAAACGCTTGTAATGCAAGAACGCATTAAACGCATGGTATGGACTTTCGGCACTATTTCTTTTGCATGCATAGTATGCCTGGTAAAAAAATGTGCTTTTTGGTAGTAGGGATGACAAATTATATTATATTTTCAATGATATCGATAAAAAAGGTTAGGCTGCCTTTTTTGCATTATAAAATAATTAATCTTTCATAATAAAGTTTACTACTAATTTAAAAATAAAATACATTTCTTAACACAATTTTTTCTAGTTATCGATTGTTTTTGTGTACTGAGTGTCATCTCTGTTGTACTTAATATTTTGTAAGCAAGAGAAACTGAGGAAATTGTGTTCTTTTGAAACTTATTGTAAGTCTTAGCAGTACAAAATATTACTTATGTAATCCCAACTAAATAAATGAATTTTATTAAAGCCACAGTTTTATTTTAACAAGACTCTTTAATTTGATAATTATTTTACAACAGCTGATCAAAAACAAAAACTTGTCATATATAACGTATTATATGTAACATGAAATCAAAACCGAATAAAAGGAGAGAAACGCATGTAATTACATTTAAAATAAAACAACGTTATCTTTTGATTGTAAATTTTAAACTAAAAAACTTTAGTTTTATAAATTCAAACTTAAAAGCTAAAACATAATATTTAGAATTAGGATTTTGCATACGATGCAGATTCACACGCTTAAACAAAGCATTAGTCGAATTACAGCTTATTGTTATATGTCTGTTGTTACGATGATCATAGGCTGCAGACATAGGTATTCAGGTATTCAGTAGACAATTAGGTGTGAGAAATTTGCTTATTAGACAGGTTCCCAAGAAAAAGGAAACAAATATAAAAACAAAATAATTAGGGGGATTCATTCTATATAACTATATACAACACAATAAAAGACGAAAAGAAAGTGTGAAGCAATTTGTTAAAAATAAATAAATTAAAAAAAATTAATTTAAAATAATTTTTAATTAATTTAAAAATATATTATTTTATATAACAAAAATATATATTATTTTATACTAACTGTTTTAGTATTGTCTTTCTTTATTTCTTTTCAAATTGTCTTTCCATTCGTGAATAATATACGCTCTTTGTCTTTGTTACCAGTAGCAACAACAACATATACAATGTTTTCTAGAGTCTATTTTATTTAATACAACAAGTAATATAATATGTTTCACAATTTTGAAAATGTACAATATATTCTTTATGTTAAACGATAAGCAGTTTTCGAATAAATTACAAAAACCTCTTAAATTCGATTAGATTGTTATCATTGAAAGTCGGAGCTGCTCCCCCAATTGCTCTCAGCTCGGCACATAATGCAACCAACTCCAACGACGAGCATCTGGATGGGACTTCTGGAGCGATAGAAACGATCAAGAACAATGGTGATGAGCTTCTTTAAAGACTTGATAATGGTGGGGATTACTGTTGCTGCTCTTTTTCGTCTATGTATGTAGATTTTTTGTAATGTGCTTATTATTATTTTTTTGTATATCTTTCTGTTTTTTATTTGCCCTTCACTTGTTGTTTTTTAGCTAATATATTCTTATTATTTATTTATTATATTTTGGTGAATATAGGTTCCTTTTAAATACAGCTCCATTTTATTACAAATTTTCGTTTGCATTGTTAAACACTCCAATAAATAGTTGGGTGATAGCCACTGCCAATACGCAATTGAATTTTTTGTTTTTAAAGTTACTGTATCAGCTTGTACTGTTCACTTTTCACAAAAATGTCACAAGTCTCTTGCTCGAGCCGGCCAAAATGTGTCCTTCTAACTATGTTTTTAGAATAATAATTTTAAAAATAAATAAATATAATTTTAAATACATAAACGGCTCTAGTGAAAATATAAAGTAAATTATTTAAATTAAACTAGAAGGAAACAACTGAGAGTAGTAAATAATTATAATAACCGTACGAAGAATATTCTTTTTTCCTTAAGGACTAACTTATTTACCAAAAATGTTTTCACACAGAGTGGTTTTAATGCAAAAGTTCATTTTAACGTTAAATCATTATTAAAACCTGGTTTGCATACAAAATTATGTGTTAAAACCACCTTAAATCCTTTTTTTGATTGGTTTTTAAGTAGGTTTTATAAATACAAGCTTGTTTTCGATGTACTAAATCAGAGCTACCAAGATTGAAATTGTTGAAAACAGCTGAAAAAAAAAAAACAAAATAAAAACAAATATAAAAATACAGAAAGATCGGTTGTGTGAAAAAAGTAAAATTTTGAATAATGAATGCTGCAACAACAATAAATAAAAACAGAAGAAAAAGAAGGCTGTGGACAGAACAGACGGAGCATAATTTATTGTTCATTTCTTAATTTTTCTTATTTTTATTTTATCTTAAACAAAACAGTTGTTGCACAGTCATAAATGTCATAAAAGTTAAAACCAGATGTTAAGAAAACTTATTGTGTGAACGCAAAATCAGTTGATTATGTTTTTAATGTTAAAAGCACGTTTTAACTTTAGGCGTGAAAACACTCTAATATTAAATTACAACTATTTTCTCTTCAGCACAACCAATCCTTAATCCTATTAGAGCCGAAAACAAACCTTCAAATAAAACAATGTCATACCGTCCGATTTTAATATTTGTAATTACAAAAATTATCCTAACCACCAGTTTATATTTAGAACAAAGCGTCCTCCACAAGTTTATATGTGTATATTTTGGTATTGCAAATTACCTAACTTAGCTTCTTCAATTTATGTCTTTTCTATTAAATTAATCCTTATTATAATTAAATATCAGTATATAATGAAAATTTTATTAAAATGTATAATTCACAGAGGCAATAACGTATGTAAAACGAAGTTGTAAATGTATTGTATTATAAAATAAATTTAATTTCATAAAAAAGTACATGTTAAAATCAGATTAATCCAAATTCTCGAAAGAAATGTTGAAGTAGTACACAGCATTGTAATAAATCTAATTCAAGTTTTGAATAAAAGATACGTCAAAATCTCTCCAGGATTTTAATATTTGAGTTACTAGTCAAATAACGGTCTCTACGGTTTCGCAATTACTTTGTAGAGCCAGTAGATTTGTATCAAATCACATTCTTCGGTCAATGGCAATGTTTAATCGACAAAGACACCCACAAGAAAAGGGTTTCCCAGATGCTATCAATTATATAAGAAGATTAATCGTAGATTTAGTCGTAATACTCCAAACGATATTCCACCGTCACTACGGTTACAAACTTCGTACTCAAAGTATTTTGAAAGTTCCGGGATGTTTCATGATAATTCGTGGTAGAAAAATCGCTAAGTATCCGGGGATTTCGCAATTTTCTCTTAATTAAAAAAATTTAAAATTTTTTTTATTTTTTTCCGAATTTCATTTATTTAAATAAATTTATTATATTATTACATACGTATGTGTTCGGCCATCATCATCCTTCACATCACTATTATTATTTTAATTTGATTATTTATTTTATTTCCTATTTATTTATTTATTATTATATTTTTTTTAAATATTAAGAATATCATGTTAATTTAAGTTCCACGATATATAGGAGTAAAGAAAATACAATTGCTGAATTAAAATACACTGTTAGAATTAAGTACATGAAATGAAGTTAAACAGTTAGGATTAATATATAGAATATGTTAGATTTAAGTAAACTTGAAATAAAATAAATTATGTAGAATAGAATGCGAATCGTCCGGTCTTTAAGTTTGGTTTTCGTGAGTGAACATTAATTTAATTACAAGCGTATTTTATATTAAATTTATAATTATTTAATTTAATGTTCCTAAAAATTATTAGGAAGAAACATTTTGGCGCCCGAGCAGGGACTTAAATAAATTAGTGATCGAAAAAAATCTATTATATATTAATATTATATATTATATATTATATATATTATATATTATATATTATATATTATATATTATATATTATAATTATATATATATATATATATATATATATATTATATTATAATATATATCATTATATATTTATATATTACATACATTCATAATTGGGCCATCTAGAACCCCTTAAGTCAGATTACGGGGCTAAGCTTTCTCAACCACTATAATGTTGTAGTGTGAATTTATCTATGAGTGGCGACCCTACAGTTTAAAATCGACTCCGAACGACATATTTTAGAAAGCTTTTTCATGGCAATTAATTTTAGCTCTCACGAGTTTTTGCCAGAAATCTCTGAGAGAAGTCCGCGCGAGAAAAATATTTTTCATCTTTCATTTTTGATGTCTGACGGGGGATTCGAACCCTGCCTTTGTCTAATAAGCCAACCACACGTACCTACTAACTACGAGACTATTATGATTATTGTAGTATATTATATATCTAATATTATATATTATATATTATAGTTTTATAATGTATTATATATTAATACATTAATATTATTATTATTATACATTATATATTATATTATATATTATATATTATATATTATATATTATGTATTATATATTAGAAATATTCATATATATCGGAATCTCTGTTAAAGCATTTTTATTTAATTTTTGAGATGAAGTAAATTATTCTTGACTAAATTAACGGGACTTGTAAATTGGAATCGGGAATTTCGGATTTTACATGTCCGCGAAATACTAATTAAATTCTTTTGTCCAAAACAAGTGAATACCAATAACTTTAAATACAATTCGACCAATAATTTATTTTGGTCAATTTTAAGTTCTTGTTTTTAGGAATTTTCGAGTAAACAGAAATCATAATGACTAGCCGAGGCTCTATACACTAAGATTCTCCTTCCAGAGCAGAAAGCTTGGATAAGTTACTCGCGAAAAAAGCGAAAGTCATAAAGAACATCGACCTAATTCGACAATCCATTGTAGATAGGACTATTTTTTTTAATCCTATGGAGCGCGAATGTCGGTTGGATATTTTAAAAACATATATTGACCAAGCTATGAAGCTCCAGTCAGAAGTTGATAACTTGAATCCCGGTGATGACGATAGAGCCGAGCTTGAAGATCTCTGTGTGACCACAAAAAGTTTGTTTATGAGTCTGTTGGCCAAGAATAGGTAACCGAATGTGCCTGAAACTTCATTCAGAGTAAAAGCGCACCATTCGAGGCTCACAAATATGAAGCTCCCTAAATTCAGTGGCAAATATGCTGACTATAAGAACTTTATGAGCTTATTTGAGAACTTGGTCCACAATGATCCGACTTTAACGGATATTGAAAAGTTCAACCATTTAATCTCATGCTTACCCGAATAGACCTTAGGTACAGTGAAGGCCTTTCAGATCTCCCAAGAGAATTATCCCAAAGCATTGCATGCTTGAAAAAAGTTTACGACAACGAATGCTTGATATTTTTCGACAATATTGTAAAACTTTTTGATTTGCCCGAAATTACCAAGCCTTCGGCTGTTGCTTTGCGAAGCATAATTGATACTGTTTCTGCAATTTATGATTCTTTGTTATCAATTGGTGATTACAAGAAAATAACGAATGCCATTTTAATACATTTGGAGATGTCGAAAGTAGATCCAGCAGTAGTAGCTTGATTTCGAGAAGCTCCCACTGTGGTCAGATTGTGAAGCCGCTTTGAACAGACGTTACCATCATATTTCTGCTGATGGGTCTTCTAGTTCAAGGCCGATGGTGGACAAACCTAAAAATTAACATTTTAACTTTAGAAACAATAAAACAATTTAGTGATGTATGTTGATGTACTAAACAAATAGCAGAACAATCTGTTCATAAATGCCTATTTTGCAAATCGACGTAACACATTATTAGCAATTGCCCTTCTTTTACTGCTGAGCCTATAGCCAAACGAATTGATTTCATTAAATTTGTGCCAAAATATATAAACTGTTTGAAAAAGGGACTCACAGTTGCAAGGTGTCCATCTTCTAAGTTTCGGATATGTAACGCTTCGCATAACACATTACTTCATCGATACAATACAAGTTCTAACAACGTATCGATGAACTACTCCGAACAGCCTTCGACTTCTCACGCTTCTGTAAACTATACGGCGTCAGATGAACGCATAATTCTGGCGACGGCTGTGGTAAGAATAAGAAGTAGTTCTGGTCAACTTATACCAGCAAGAGCTCTTTTAGATGTCGGTTCTCAACCTAATTTGATAACCGAAGAACTAACTCAACTGCGTTTGAAAAAAAAAGAGGCAGATTGAATTTAAATGGCATCGGTGAAACAAATGCAGTATCCAAATCTCGCGTCAATTTGACTGTTACCTCGAGTGTCAACTCTACCCAATTTACTTCAAAGTTTTGGGTATTAAAATCATCCTTGTGATCCTTGTTTCTACAAGCCACAAAATATTGATTTGTTGATAGGCGCATATCCTTTCTTTGACTCGATGTGTGTTGGCCAAATCACATTGAGCCCGAGTCTTCCAGTTCTTCAAAAGACTTCGCTTGGTTGGATTATTACGGGAAGATACAATCACTCAAAGGACTCTTATAACTCTAAAGTATTCCATATAAATACTTCAATCAAAGACGAGAGCAATATTGATTCGATCGTCCAAAAATTTTGGGAGTTAGAAGAACTTCCAACCTAATCAACTGAAATTTATTCTGATGTGCATAAAAAATGTAAAAACGAGTTCAAGACTTCAGTACAACGTGTTGCGTCGGGAAGATCTGAGGTTTCGTTACCTTTTAAGTCTGATCCTAAGCTATTACGATATTCGATTGAAACTGCCAAACGACGATTTCTCTTTTTGGAACGAAAACTTTCCAAAGATGATACTATGAGGCAGATGTATGATGATTTCATGAAAGAGTACTTTAACTTAGGTCATATGTCACTTTTGGACAAATTTCCTGATACTCCGCACTATTTTATTCCACATCAATGTGTTTTGCTTCCTCAGAGTACAACTACCAAACTTCGGGTAGTATTTGATGATTCGTGTAGAACTTCTTCGTGTAGAACTTCTTCTTCTTCTTAACGAACTGTTAATGGTCGGTTCAAGAAGAATTGTATTCTAAACTAATCCGCTTTCGATTCCACAAATATGTAATAACTACAGACATTGAAAAGACGTATCGTCAGGTCATGGTTGGTAACAAGGATAGAAATTTTCAATTGGTCCTTTGGCGAGAGAATGCATCTGATGAGTTGAGGCTATTTCGGTTGAATACTGTCACTTATGGTACAGTTTCAGCACCATTTTTAGCCATCAGATGTCTGATTCATTTAAGCGATATATACAAAGAGACTTTGCCTATTGGTTCGGAAGTTGTTAGCAGTGATTTCTATGTGGATGATTTACTTACCGGAGCTGAAAGCTATGGTGACTTGATTCTGATTCGAAATCAGGTGACTGAAATTCTGACTTCAATCTCACCAAATGGTTTTCAAACCATCCTGAATTTCTGAATTCTCTACATAAAGAGAAACTAATACATAGCGATTCAGACTTGTTGGTGTCTTCTCGATTATTCGATTCTCTCGGCCTGTTATGTCCACCTGTTACTAAATCAAAAATCCTTTGGCAAGAACTTTGGATACAAAAGCTTGACTGGGATGAATTAATTTCCTTGGGGTTGAAAACTTTATTGTATAACTCCAAAGCTAATTTAATGGAAGTTGATTCAATTGTCATCCCAAGATTCGTCCATACTACGTCTACATTGAAAATTCAAGTTCATGGATTTTCTGACGCTTCAATTCGAGCATATGGTTGCTACATATACATTCTAAGCTCCGAGACAACCAAAGTTATCTCTAGACTACTTACGGCTAAGTCCAAAATTGCTCCACTCATGTCTAAATCACTTCCAAGACTTCAGCTATGTGCCGCACATCTGCTAGCTAAATTATGGAACAGAATTAAGCGTATGATGAACCTCAAAGTAGATGATGTTTATTTCTGGACAGACTCCGAAATAGCACTGCATTGGGTAAAAACACATGTATTCTATTTGACGACCTTTGTATCAAATAGAGTCGCTGCAATTCAGTGGTGGTCAGACCAAGTTTCGTGGCGCCACGTGCCTACTAAGCAGAATCCAGCTGACATTGTGTCAAGAGGATCGGATGTAAAAGATTTAAAGAACTCAATATGGTTTGAAGAACCGTCGGTCCTACTAAACGGTAGTTACAAATGGCCTGGTAATGAACATTTTGAATTAACAGAGAACCAAAAGTTAATAGAAACGAGAAAGGTGAATGTATTTTTTGAATTAGGAGGGGTCATATCAATGTCTACTGGATATGATATCAAGGTACTCTTCATATAAGAAGTTACTGAGAGTAACTTGTTTTGATTTATCGATAATCTGAGGAAACAAAAATGAAATACAAGTACCATACTTACTGCAACGGAAATGAAATGGTCATTTTATCGCCTCGTAGAAGCTATCCAGAAATCTAACTTTTCTGATGAGATTTCTATATTACAGAAATCTCTGATCTTACCGTCGAACATACAAAGACTGGCACCTTTCATTCATACATTCACTGAAGAAGAGAGAACTTTTTCAATTTTAAGAGTAGGTGGGAGATTGCTTAATGAAAACTTGCCATATGATGCAAAATTCTCACTTTTATTACCAAAGAAAAATGACTTTGTCACACTTTATTTGCGACATCTCAATTTTGAGAATTGCCATGTTGACACAAAGGCAGACCCGACCATTTCTTATCGTCGGCGTAGACTTCTGTGGTCCCGTTAATGTCTCTTTGAGAATTCGCAATTAAAAATGTATATAGCGGTTTTCGTGTGTTTCACGTCTAAAGCAGTACATCTAAAGTTAGTTTCAGGTTTATCCACTGATTCTTTTCTTTTATGTTTCAAAAGCTTCGTTGCAAGAAGAGGTCTTCCGAAAGAGGTGCAATGCGACTGCGCAATGAATTTTGCAGGAGCCAGCAACGTCCTCAAGCAGCTGCAGCAAGCGTTCGACAGGAGTCGACCCGCCCTCGAATCTTACGCAGCGTCGTCCGGGGTGAAGTTCTTCATACCACCTCGGGCTCCGCACTTCGAAGGACTGTGTGAAACAGCCATCAACAGGCGAAGTTCCTGTTTCTGCGTGCAGTGGGCAATGCATTGCTGACGCAAGAAGAAATGGAGACGATGCTCACAGAAACAAAGGTGGTGCTCAACAGTCGGCCCATCGCACCGCTGTCTCCAGACGGAGAAGCGCTAACTCCAGCTCATCTGCTTATAGGAGAGGGTCTGCTTTCACTGCCGCTCGAATCCGTAGGCAACGGGAAAACCAAAGAACCCAAATTATGGCAGCGTTGGCGACTACTTTGCAGACTCAAGCAGACGTTTTGTCAGGCTTGGTCACGAGATTACGTCCTGGGCCTACAAGGCAAAACCAAATGTCCTACCGAATCTTCCAACCTGAAGCTATGTCAGGTCGCAATCGTCCACGAGGACAATTGCCCGCCACAACATTGGCTAACCGGGAAAGTAGTCAAGTTCATCGAAGGCGAAGACGGCAAGGTCAGAGTGGCGGAATTCGCAACACGCAACGGCGTTTATAAGCGTCCAATACACAAACTGGCTCCTTTGCCAATTGATTGAAGACTTCCAGTCCTTCAATGGGGCTGGAATGTTCAGCCATCAACATCATTGTTTATTTTATTATTACTATTTTTTTATAAATATGCACCCCCTAATATTAGGAATATTCATATTAATTTAGGTTCAATGAATAATATAGGAGTAAAGAAATACAATTGCTGAATTAAAATACACTGTTAGAATTAAGTACATGAAATGAAGTAAACAGTTAGGATTAAGTAAATAGAATATGTTAGATTTAAGTAAACTTGAAATGAATAAATTAGTTGTAGAATAGAATTCGAATCTTTCAGATTGGTTTTCGTGAATAAACATTAATTTAATTACAAGTGCCCTTTTTTTATATTAAATTATATTTATTTCATTTAAGTTCTTAAAATTATTAGGAAAAACGCTATGTGTATATAAAAAAAACAAAAAGTAACGAAAAAAGCCTAAAATAGTTCACCTATCTATATATACATAGTTACTTTCGTAAAGAAAAAACTTTGTACAGTTCTGAGAAGAGTATTGGAGTTCAAAAGGCATATATGTTCCTATACTTATTATTCCCAGTAATTTTTTTAAAAACATTAAAGCTCTTATCGATCGGAGAGTTGAATGGATTTAAAAGCATGGTGCCTTTGAAAAACATCTTTCGCAATCTACACCAAAATATTCGCCTCTACTACCGCCTAACACAAACAAATCTATTTTTTGAGAAAGTTCAGTATCTAAGTCATCAACTCTATGAAAAGCTTTTCTTGGACTTTTAAATTTATTTAAGAAAATTTAATAAATCTTTACACAGACAAAAATTGATTGCTAAAATTTTATTTAGCAAACGTGTTAATACAGTACAGCCTTACATAGTAATGTCACTTCGACAGAGCGCTTTTCATTTTTCAATTAATAATAAACTATTTATTTTTAATTCATAAAGTAAATACCAATTTACAATCCCAAAAATTCTGGGCCAAATTTTAAGAAAATTCGAAATTTTGGAAAATTCGAAATTTTGGAAAATTCGAAATTTTGGATTTTCCGATTAGCATCCCTAGTTATCACCCTAGCTTTTACCAAGATGTTCATAGGAGCTGTTTGAAACAATACAGAACTGGGTGGCGGTAGAAGATATTGGCTAGTATTAACATAAAATGGAGATGAGCGTTCAACGTTGCTGCAGAAGAGTATGACAGACACGGACTGAAAAATTTGCCCTGACTTACAGTTTTAGGCCCTTTTCTTCAGAGTTTATAGGGACGATAGTATAGCCCCATGTCTCTGATCTGACAATGAAGACACTCAATCGGTCATTAGACTTGTGGGTGATTTCTTTGAAGGTATGGAAGCAGCAAATGAAGAGAACGTCCTTTTTGCATTTGGCGATACAAGGAAAGTCAATGACACGATCGTCAGCAATGATCAGTTACAGTGAGGTTAAGCAGATTTACCGAATTTTTGCAGAAACCATAAAATTTTATGATTCTAAGAATTTGCAACATTGATGGCTATCGTATAGTGTATGCAGCTGGAAAAGATGATACTAAATTCTGTATTATGGCCATAGTATATTTATAATCTTTATCTAATTTTAGCGATAAGGACACCTATACATATACATACATATATAACTCTTTTAATCCATAGTTTCTTCGAACTACAAATCGCATGAAATCCGGTAACAACGAATTCTCTGCGACAAAAAAATTCGAAAACGGTTTTCAATGGTAATGAAACAATAGGAATACAGAAAAAAAATCCGCGGCGCAATATCTACTCGCGTATAACCAATAACTGAGTATTTTACGCTTTTAGATTAGGATACGTTAAAAATTCAAGAGTGATGCAATTCGAATATCGGATTCGCATTAAACATGTCAAAAGCCTGTAAAAAAGCCTTATCTGGTGTTATTTTCAATTTTAGTGCTTAAACAGTGGATAATTGTTTATTGTCAGTGTATACTGTATGGCGGTATAATTATGGATAGCAATTTATAAGTAACTGATGGTAGAGAATATTTCTACCAGAAATTAAAAAAAATGACTAACGACTGTTAGTGCTATAGATTAGGAATTTAAATATTTAGAATTAGATACTTCATTTATAATAAAAACTTGTTGACAATATCAAATTAATATATAGTCGTATAGACATTGTTCCTATTTAAATTGCAATCAAAAGTCTTTGTATACCTTTTCCACAGGAATGACGAGACGCAAACGTTAATTCAAAAAGCAGAGTAAAGTTCACTCAAAAATTGCCGCAGTCAAAGTCAGAATATATAAAATTTTAAATAATTATACATAAATAATATACATAAATAAAAATGGTATAAGAATAACTAAAAAATTTATATTTCCTTTAATAACAAAACAAAGTTTTTTTTGGCTGTGATAGGATATTTTGCTTTGTCGGTATCTACGGGGTAAGTATGTTACAAATTAGCATGAAGGTCGTGGGTTCGAATTCCACCAGAGTCTGAGTTACTCACTAATTGTATTGTATTCTAATTAATAATAAATATATAAATAAAATTGAATTTTTTTGTCTTTTATGTAAAACCTAAGTATTTCATTTTTTTAACCTTTTAAATAGTCGTATTATTAATTCTCCACCCTTATGATTTGACATTGTTAACTCTTGTAGCCTGAATTAATATAACTATGAATTTTCTGCAATAGATTGATAGAAATAAACCGTCTCTAACACTCTCTTCAGAAAAAGCGTCATAATTTTCTTATTCCTTAAACTTAAAAAGTTTTCAGTAAATTGTAAGATATTTTATAGAAACAATGGTTAAACATTGAATCCAAACCAAAAACAATATTCATATTTATACAAAACTGTACAGATACTCTCAGATGCATAAAGATAAGGCCCACAATCAATTTAGAGAAATGATGTGAAAGGACATTATCAATAGTAGTAGTACTTAGTAGTTACCTCCTAGTTTTGTCCTGGTGTCAAAATTTGAACGACTTGTAGAATTTTCTTCGATGATTTTAGGATTTTCGCGATAAAACTACATATTTTTGCTCCTATTCGCAAAAATGGTTTTGAATAGACCTCGTTCCACACATTTGTTTAAATCGAAATCAATTGCACTTGAATATCGCCTCGGCTTATTAGACGTGATGCCACGGTTCAACACCTGGCTCAGACCTCTCGAACTAAACGAAATATTAAAAAATATTTCTTCGGCGACTTCGTCTCAGCAGATATCTGGCAAAAACTCTGAGAGTAAATAAAACTACCATGAAATATTATAACCAAAAATCTGTCGTTCGGAGTCGACTTTAAACTGTAGGTCCCGACACTCATGTTAAAGATTACCACAGACAACATAAGTGGTGTGAGAAGCTAGGTCGTAATCCTGACTGAAAGGTTGTAATGACTAATTATGTATGCATCTATGTCAATTGTATTTAAGTAAAGATTCGACTTAATAATTTTTTTCACGGTTAAATAATTTTTATTATTGTTTGGAGATTTATTAAAATTAATGCACTGCTTTACTCCTGTTGATTTTTATATTATTATTTACCTTCTTTGTTTCAATTAAAACCGGTTTTTGTGATTTATTTTATTATACCCTGTAGACCGCCTACTCTTGAACTGTGTATATTTTAATATATATTATTATTATTATATTGATTACATTTCATATTGTCACTTATTTGTTATATGTTATCTTTTCATTTTGTATTTACTAAATAAAAACGTCAAAATCAATTACTCATTTTTTTCCAATTATTCCAATATTTTCATAGTCATAAGCTTACATATGTATGCAATTTTAAATACAAGCCATACGTAGAGACATGTTCTCTGCTTGTAATATATTTTCAATGTAAGCACTTAAGCTCAAAATCAATCAATAAAATGATAATCCTTTGCAGTCCGCCACATGACTGGTGATCTATTGTATTAGAGTTGCATTGCGCACAAATCCTTTGCGACGTTCATGCTATTTATAAAAACTTTTGAATTTTTTAATGTGTGTAAGATTCTTCTTTAATTTTAAATACATAATAATAAAAAATATATTTTTTAATACTTATTGTTTATGATTATATTGTGCACAAAAAAATTTTTGAAACAAACGAATGCACTCTGTGATCATATCGTACTATTCTTTAAAATTTGTATATGCAAAAATTATTTTGGTACCTTTTTGGACTTTCCTATTTATATATAAATCTTTTTAATCTTTTAAATATTGTTATGATTGTAATGTGCATAAGAAAAAATTATATTATTATTCAAAGAACTTAAGAAACCAATACAACTTTTTCCTATTAAAGGCTCAGTTAGCTGACTGTAAGATGAATGTAACTGCAACAGTGAGAAACAGCTAATCAACATTATTATGTATAGAATAATACAAATGGTTATAGAAATGTAATCTAAGGTAACCAGAACGTGTAAATCGGTAAAAAAAAATAGAACTTTCTTAAGTTTTTATATGACATCTTTTCAGCAGTGTTAACATGTCAATATTAAAAACCACTAAAACTGAAATTATAGACAGAAATTAAATTTTTTACTTTATGTATGTTATGTTTATCTCTTTAAATAAAACTTCACATTTTAAAAATGTGTAATATGTAATAATACATATAGGGTATTAAAATTTAGTCAAAGGCTTTGCAATTAATAAATTAAAAGATGGTCGGTATGGAACTAAAAATGAATTTTTATAACTTGTGAATAATAACACTGGAACTTTCTGCATTTTGTTGACATTTATTGTAAATATAGATTTCCACATTCTTGTGTTGTATGGAACATGATGTTTTAGTACATAGTTGAATATTTAATATTGAAAGGATACGCTTTTTAACATCGTGCCGCATTCGTAAGAGTTAACGAGAAAACTATTCAATGCAAAGACAAGATTAATGAACCACGCAGAGTTTTGAATAGTTTATTATAAATTTGCTTTCTTTTCATATTCTGTACTCACCTCTAATATTGGCGACGAAGTACTGGGTCCACTTATAATAAGTAACACGTGAGGACGTTTACCGTAACTTAAGTCATAATATATGTCAACCAAAGGCGTTGGCCCTAAAAGGTATATTTTTGAAATCAGCTGTGAAATACTTGATGGCCCCAAAGCACCTATAGGCAAGTATCCGCCTAATTTATCCAATACTAAACGAATTGTTGGGGACTGTGCGTTTTGCCTCAAACAACTCCCAAATAAACGCCCAAGTTTTCTAAACGGCCCAGAAGTCGTATTATGTTGTAATAGCTCTGTAATTATATAATAAGGCAATAATACTTTAAAAACATGTCTTACAAATATTTATATTTGTAAATACTTATATAAATATATGGAGTCTACTCTGAACTTAAAATTTCAATTAAAATTTTATACAAAATTGAATAAGGAATACAATAAGAATATAATTCAAAGATATTAAATCATTCCGTCGTTATATGATCAGACACAGACTGAAAGTATTGTATTTTGTGGGTCTTCTTTTCTCAGCTTATATAAAACAGAATTTCGTCTTAATTAAGACAGACTTCAGTTTTTGCACTTGTCCATTCGTTCGATATAGATCTGTTATAATAAAATAACCTTTTATATTTTGGGTTTGACAATAAATGTTGAAGTCTTCTGATGAGATATGCCTCATGATGTTCTATTTACTCCTACATTTTCGGAATGTAGTACTCCAGTCGTATAAGCTTTCTAATCTCGAAGTTTTATTTTCGTAAAAATGGATGATGTCTCTTGGGTTTCCCTTCAGAGCTGCGATAATTTTATAACCGTCAACCGGCTTTGCAAATCATCACCCTTTGTAAAGCAGCCATCATACCTTCCCCTGCCCATTTGGATGCAAAACATTGTTTGTTGACGACGAAAAATTGTCTTTTGATTGGGCTTATTTGATTTTCAGCAGTATGGAATCTTTACCTGCAACATAACGGATTGTTTACATAGTGAGACGGCGTGCCTCATTCTAGAGCCAACTCCGTGCTCAACTTCATAATCATACTACTGTAGCATCAGAGCCAATCTAGCGACTTTCATGCAAATCTTTTTTCTCAATCGTTTCGGAAAAGGCGTTACAAACAGTGTCGATTTTAAAGTGTAACCCAAAAAAATAAAGTCTGAGTGTCTTTAATGTTTCAGTAACAGTTCATGCTTTCTTTCATACATACATACATAATTGGCCATTACAACCCTTCAGTCAGGATTACGGCCTAGCTTCTCACATCACTTATGTTACGTGTGCTAATTTTATACATGAGTGGCGGGACCTACAGTTTAAAGTCGACTCCGAACGACAGATTTTTTTGAGAAACTTTTCATGGCAATTTTATTTACTCTCAGAGTTTTTGTCAGAAATCTGCTGAGAGGAAGTCGCCGAAGAAATATTTTTTCATATTTCGTTTTTGATGTCTGACCGTGGATGCTTTCTTTCAGCTTACGTAATTTTCTTACTGTATAATAATAATACACTGGAATCGGGAATCCCAATACGTGTTCGACTTTACCAGACAGCAGAAAAATCTGCTGATTTTGTATAATGTGGTCCAAAAACTAAATTTTAGTCTCCAAATATCAATTTTTTTAAGTTCAATAGGACTAATACCTCTAGTCCGCACAAAGTTGCACCACCAATTCTAAGAGCTTCGCCCTAATCTTTGCCCGGAATAATTATGTCATCAACGTACACATCAAAAGATGTGGCTGACTTTACGACATTAACATAAAAAAATTCGTTCTATCAGGTTGATCCCTCTATCAGTGGCAATGGATGTCAAATGGAAGTCAAAATGTGGGTGCTTGTTCTTTTAAAACGAAGTTGTTTTACATTTTGTTTGTTGTTAATTTTTCAAAATTCTACCAAATCCCGATCCCGGGATTTTTCGGAACAAATCAGTATCGAAAAATCCCGGGATATCGTGATTGTCTTTTAATAAATAAAAACTAAAAACAATTGTTTAATCAAAAAATTCATTAATTTTTGATCTTTATCACAATACACAGGTTATAATATAAACAAACAGAACAAAAAGTAACAAAAGGCATAAATTAACAAAAATAAAAATAATTCATCTGCGACTGCGTACATTCATACATACATACACGCATTAGTGAAGAAACAAGAACATAAAACATTAGTTTAAGAACATTATTTAGTGTCCAAAATAATATTAATTATATCTATTTCTTTAGAAAGTTGATTGTCTAAATCATCAGCTGTATTAACAGATTTTATTGGACATCGGGGGCAACGTTTAACACATTAACAATGGAAGTTGGATTATAGTTCGATTCGCTGGCGAGTGATATAGAATATTTACCTAATTATTGGATGTTACACTTGCAAAACTACAAGGGTGTTATTTAATGTAATATTAAATCTAAAAAACAATGCTGTAAACTCAATTTTTTTCATACTTAATAAAGTATACATGTATGAATTTACAATCCCGAAAATCCCGTGATTTCTCGATTGGCATCCCTAATAGGTACTAAAATCTGACCCGAAATGAGGTTTTTAGAAAGATTAGAACGTATGATTGACAAAATGTTTCATATGAAGACAAAAATTATGCAAATAAATCTACGAATCGCAACATAGAATGCTTACGGAGCATCGAATCACATAAATTTTTCTTATACAAATCATAAAGATATATCACTCATATCTGAAACACATTTTACATTTAAAACTTACTTTAGCGTCAGAGGTTACGTTGTTTTTCAAGCCACCCAGATAATAAAGTTCATGCTGAATCAAGTGTTTTAATAAAGTTTAATCTGAAATTCGAGTCGCTTAGTCCCTTCATAAAGGCATATACACAAGCTTGTGGTGTAAAAAGTTCAGTGTAATAATTACGAGGTTCAATTCATGCTAGTTATTGTCCACCAAGACACAGTTTAAGTGCATAAAATTATGAAACGTTTTTCAGAACTCTTGGTGGCAAGTTTATTGTACGCGGCGATTTTAATGTCAACATCCACGGTGGGGTTCTAGAGTATCTTATCTTATAGGGAAGGAACTTTTTAAGTGCATCTCAAAATTAGGGTACAAAACATTATCTACGGGAAAACCGACTTATTGGCCAACCGACCCAATTGAAATTCCAGGCTTATCACAGTTTTTTGTTTACTCAGGCATATCGGATACTCTTCTTGATGTCATAGATTCTAATAAATTGAATTCCGACCATTCTCCTGTACTTATAAGCTATAGCACTCTTAAAAAAAGTTAAAATTATTACTCATAAAACTGACATTAACACTTTTCAGCATTGCATTATAGATAATTTTACCAATTTATGTGGTAAAAATTATTTTTCCCAGTTCCAAGAATGCTTTTTTGTTTTGGTATTTGAAAAAGAAAATTTCAGAGCTAATAATACCGTATTTTGTTTTTCTAAAAAAACGGCGACTGTTTAGCGGGTGTTCAAAATCATGCTTTGTGATTTGGTCGATTTTTTTAAGTTCTCTAAAAAGGTGAAAAATAAAGATAAATTTAAATTAATTATGGAAAACAAAAGTGAGAATTCTGATATAACCTTTAATTAATTTTTTTTTCTGAAAATTGAGTTTTGAATAAACCTTTAAAAAAATGCCGAATTAGGCAGCGTTAAAACAATTATAAACGTGTTAAATGAATATATATTAATTTTTGCCAATTTCATGTTGCGATTTTTTGCGTTTTTTGAGAAATGTTATATTTTTTAGGCAGCTTCAAAAAAATTCTTTAAATAATTTTCTTTAAAAAATAAAAAATAAATAGTTTCTACAAAAGTTTCCAGTTAATTTTCTATTTTTTGGAGAGTTTAGGCCATTTTCAATTTTGAAAAAATTTACTTCAGGTTCGATATTAGCAACCTCAAAAATGCGTGTACACTGTTTTTTATGCAAATCTGTAGAAATTTCAAATTTTAGGTCGCCATGTTGAATCCGCCATTACGAATTCGAATATTTTTACCTCAAACTCGAAATCAGCAACCTTAAAAACATCCTTATACCTTCATCCTTATTCAGTGATTCTTTATATGTTTGGCCAGAAAATGTCGTCATTTCAACTATAGTGCATTGGATGGATCAGAATTTAGAGACTTAGATGAAATTGGCAGCAAAGTAGAAATCCTATCGATAAAACTAATTTCAATAGATCATCAAATCATCTAAAAAAGAGGATAACAGAATTAAGAAATCTATGTTTTTGCAAAATTTGGACACCTCAAAAGATCTATCTCTACGAGAGAAGTACAAAGTGTTATATCCAAACTTAACAATAAAAAGTCGATAGGACATAATCGATGGTTACAAAATCACTCTCAAAGAAAGGCATTCTATTTTTAACATTAATTTACAACTCTATTACGAGATTATCATATTTTCCCTCCATTTGGAGAAGAGCTTAAATTATAACGATTCAAAAGCCGAATAAACCAGGGAGCCAGATTTCATCCTATAGACCAATAAATCTATTGACTACATTTTCAAAGATATTCGAGAAGTTGTAATAAATGACCACCAGTTTGGATTTCATCGACAACATGGAACTCCAGAACAATGTTATAGAATAGAAATGGTAATATCGGACTCAGAGCAAAACAGACATTCGACAGAGTATGGCACGAAGGCCTCCTATTTCAACTTAAGAAATCTACCTGCCCCAAACTTTTCATTGTTAAATTCATACATTCGCAATCGAACATTTTATGTGAAAGCTGATGACGAAACATTAAGTATATTCAATATATTTATCGGAGTTCCACAAGGCAGTGCTTTAGGACCAATATTATATACTATATATACTTCCGATATGCCTACTTCTGATAATGTCGTAGTTGCTACTTATGCAGATGATACCGCTATAATCTCCACCAATAAATGCCACATTGAATCTTCTTTTGCAATGTAAAAAGAGTTGAATACACTGTAGCAATGGTTAAACAAATGGAAAATGTCTATAAATGTAGAAAAACGTAATCATGTAACATTTAATTTAAGAACAAAATAATGCCCTCTAAATAAAATCTAACTGCGTGAAGTATTTGGGAATGTATACAGCCAAACGTCTCACATGGAAAGACCACATCACAAATAAAAGGAAATATCTGAATATGACAACAAAGAAAATGAACTGGTTACTTGAAAGCAAGGTTCAACTTAGTATGGAGAACAAAATAAAGTTATATAAAGTTATTTTATAACCCTTATGGGCATATGGCATTGAACTCTGGGGAACGGCTAGTAATACAAATTTTGAAATATTGCAACGCTATCAGTCCAAAATCTCCAGGGTTTATGACCAAAATTCAAATTCACAGGTATCTAAAGGAAATTAACAGATTTATTTCCTAGTATTTAATAGACTAAGTAACCACAAAAACCCTTTAGTAATATCCTTATTAGATGAAACAAATGAAATTAGAAGATTGAATAGGTTTCATGTAATAGATCTCCAATATAGAAAATGAAGAAATTTTTACTTTAAATAAATTTAACTTTTTTAATCTAACACACGAATGTATGTATATACCACAAATATGCTGTGGTATATATAGTTTATTAAACTTATTGTAGTTTAATAGTATATGTGATAATTTTTTGTTTAATCAAATTTGCTAAATATTGGAAAAGAAAAGAAAGTTCGATTGTTCGTCATGTGCGTGAAGTGAAGTTATATTCTTTTTTTTACAGTGAATGTTATGTTAACGGACACTGTTAACTTAGCATAAATACAAAATTTGGAAAGGGAGGAATGAAAATTATTAAAAATCGGCAAAATAGGGATAAATCAGAGAAGAAATGAAAGAAAGACGAAACTAAATCTTGGAAATTTACAAAAAAACAAAAATGTATGAAGATAACAATATGCTTATTTTTATCAAATATACCCTCCATAAATTGAGAAAAATTCTATAAAATTTAAAAAGGTGCGGTTTTCTGACCTATTAGGCTGAATGGCTATTGGATCAAGGATTCCAAAACAGTTTTCGTTAAGGTCGGGTTACGATTGGGAGCAGAGTTATAGCCGACGTAGCTGAATTTTTTATACGTATACTAGTATTTTTTGATTCTGAAGACATACTGAAGATTCAGAAATCTTTTGTTTTGCAATTTAATGTTTAGAGGGTAATACCATTCATACAAACATTTGTTGAGAAAGGTAAAGCGTTCTCACTATTATTACCAAAGAAAAATACCTAGCGAATCGAGGTCATAATGCTGACTAAAAGGTTGTAATAACCAATTATTTATGTATGGAGAACCAAGTATAAAAAATAAGCAAATGCAGTGATTATAGTTACGAGATCACGAAAACGGATGAGCAGATCTCTAAATTACACATGAGAAAAATAAACTACTCGAAGTTTAGCGGTTGCATTTGGAATAGAAACACACACTGATAAGGAATGAAATAATGAGAAGAAACTGACATGTTCTCAAAAAGCAACGTAGGACCCAAATCGAAATACTCTTTCATGAAATCATGATACATTTGTCTTATCTTTGATACTGTCTTTTTGCTACTTCAAACGAATACTTGAAAGGTAATAAAACGACAAATTGTTCTGATGCTAAACGTCGTATTCAATCTTTAAACTCATCTTCACATTGCTGCTGTTTCTCAGAATAAATGTTCTTTGATTCATTTGGAAGTTCTTCCAGATCCCAAACTCCTTGAACATTGTTCTCGTTTTCTAATGAAGTACTCAAATAAAAAATGCTATTGTTAATGTAGCCCTATGATTGGTTGTACAACCAAGCAAAATTTTTTAGCTCGACCCAGATTTTTCCAATACACATTCGACGAAAATTTCTGCTCCAATAAGTAAATCAATTTTTCGTGGCTAATGAAAATACAGATCAGCTAATTTTATAGTCCTAGGAATATCTAAGCCGTAGTCTAATAGGTAGTATGTTGGTTTATTAGACGTGAGGCCACGGTTCAAAACCCTGGTCAGACATCTCGATCAAATTAAAATATGAAAAATATTTCTTCGACGACTTCCTCTCAGCAGACTTCTGGCAAAAACTCTAAGAGTAAATAAAAATTGCCATGAAAAGTTTCTCAAAAAAATATTTCGTTGGAAGTCGTTTCCATCAGGTTGGAAATTGTTATCGAACTCACACCCAAAAATTCGATTGAATTGAGTAGAGTTTATGTACTTAAATTTAATTGAGAACCGGATATTCAGAAATGCCTCTTATTGGTAGTAATTTACCAAGAACGGCTTCTTACCACTGATACTCTTTCACCGGACAACGAATAATGCTCCGATTCCACATTGAGACGATGATTGATAGGGTAAATATCGATCAATTCATCATCATAATATATATATATCAATATCAATAATATAACAATAAATTAATATTAGTAATATAGTATATGATAATATATTATATTATATATAGTTCCATGCTTATATATAAAATATATATTTTATATATTATTTATATTATTTATATATGTATCTTATAGTATTTATATATATATATTATAATTATATTTGTTTATATAATATTATATATTGTTCACACGCCAAATTATTTAAGTTCAGTTTCCTCCAAATTTTTTCAGCGCTCAAATTTTGATTAGACCTACTAAAACCTCTTAAATTTGTTTATAATACAAACTTAATTTGTATACACACATACATAATTGGTCATGACAACCCTTTAGTCAGGATTACGATCTCATTTCTCACACTACTTATGTTGCGGGCATTAATTTTTTATACATGAGTAGCGGGACCTGCAGGTTAAAGTTGACTCCGAACGACAGATTTTTGAGAAAATTTTCATGGCAATTTTATTTACTCTCAGAGTTTTTGCCGGAAATCTGCTGAGAGGAAGTTACCGCATTCATATTTCACTTAGTTGGAGATGTCTGACTAAGGGTATGAACCCAGGCTTCACGTCCAATAAGCCAACACACTACCTACTAGACCCCAGATTATGATCGTTTCTGCGGCCAATATAGTAGTACTGGCGCATCTGTGCAAACTTCCTAGTTGATGTTGAAATGATGGAGTGGAGTGTACTGTTAGACTTTTTGCACTGTATTGTTTTTTGTTTAATGTTCTTTTTTTATAAGAGACAAATTATTTGCAACATTAAATTTTGTTTTGTTGATATTATTAATATGTATTATATTTTTTGTGTTTTTGAGTGTTTTAATTTTCTAAATCTTAAATAATTTATAAGACTTAACACAATGTTATTTGAAGTAATTTATCAAATAACTAACACACACTAGTTTAAATTTAATGAAATCTACTCGGTAAAGTATTTAGAAATTTCTCCTCAGAACAATTTATGTTGGGATGGATGTATTAGTAATATTATAAGAATATCTTCTCCAGTAATTAGAATTTGAAGTAAATTAAAGAACAATTTGGAGAAGCGATCAAAACTGATGACATAGTTATCCCTGATTCAATTTCATTTTATTTAATTAGCCATTATGTAGTTCTCGCCACGCAATGTTTGTAGTGCTGAAAAGCCAGGTGTTAGTGTTAATTTTTAAATTTATGTATTAATAATACACACATACATAATTGGCCATTACAACTTATATTGTATGTGTTAATTTTATACATGAGTGGCGGGACCTACCGAACGACAGATTTTTGAAAAACCTATTGTGGCAATTTTATTTATTCTCAGAGTTTTTGCCTGAAATCTGCTGAGAGGAAGTCGCCGAAGAAATATTTTTTCATATTTCGTTTTTCAGGTCTGACCGGGGACTTGAACCGCGACCTTTTGTCTAATAAGCCAACATACTACCTACTAGACTACGGCGACTTCAAAATAAATCACAATAAAAATATTGAGCTCAATATTTCATATAAAAATCAATTATTTATTATGCAATAAATACAAAAATTATTATAATATTGAGTAAAACTAAGTCAACAACGTCAAATAAAAAATGGCTAGAAGGTAAATAATGGCTAAAAGTAACTTAATTTATATTAACACGAAATCTACCGATTCTTCAAGAAACTGTACAACTTAGACCATGTTGACAGGTTGATTTTACGAATAAATTTTTTAAATCAATTAAATTTTGTTTTTTATATAACACATTTTCTCTGTTTTCATTTTATTAAAAAACAGTAACAAAATTCTTACAACAAAAAATATATATCCCAAAACAAACTATTCCTCATATTTCAAGCGTGAAAAGAATTTATACAACATTTAAGGATTAAAAAACAACAAAAGGATTCATAAGATTTTAGTATTTTGTTTGCTTACCCTTTGATTTTAATACCGCTTGAAGTTCTCTGGGCATCGAATGAACTAATTTTAGGGTTACTTTCGGGGAGATTTTTGGCCATTCATCTACCATCACTACTTTGAGGGGGTCTTTGCTGGTAATTATTCTTTTTCTGATTTGCCTATCCTGATGCTCCCAAAAATGTTCAATGGGGTTGAGGTCAAGTAAATGCAAGGGATGATCCAACTGTTTGGGAGTATGGTAAAGCAGCCCCACCTTTACTGTTATATTGTTTTGCTGAAAACCCAAGTTTGATCCAACCTTAATTTTTCGACACTGTGCCAAATTATCTTTTAAATAGTGAAGTAATCTGTTTTATTCATAATATTCTAAATGAATACCAAATTTCCTACATCACTGGCTGTCATACAACTCAATATCATTACCGAATAACCGCTAGACAGAATTTCTATTTCTCTTAATTTTTACAGGTGCTTTTTTACCAAAAATTTCAAATTTGCTCTCGTCACTAAATAGAATATTATTCCAAAAATCATTGCTCTGATTTTCGTACCGGCACTCATAAAACAACACACACAATGTGAGTGGTGTGAGAAGCTAGGTCGCAATCCTTACTAAGGGATTGCAATGATCAATTATGTATATATGTATATGGAAGTCTAAGGTGTGCAGTTATTTTTGACGCTCACAGTCTTTCTATATCTTCTAAAGCGTGTTTAAAAAGTTACATATGTAACCGTAAGGGATAATATTCGTCTTATAAAACTGCATTTAATGTTGCAGATTCTATTGACTGCGATACACTGTTGGGCTCCAAACTCCTTAAAAATATTATAGATTAGAACTCATCCAGGTGTTCAGCCTTGTTCAATTTCTTGTCAAATTGTGCCATCAAATGCAATTTCACATGGCTTTCCCACTCTAAACTCAATGGTTTTAGTAATCATATTTGATCGTAGTGTCATATGAATCACAATATTGTCCTATGATATCCACTACTCGTTTACTTCATAGTTTATCTTCACTATAATCCGAATCCTCTTCTTATATGTTGTTTATAATTTCTAAATATTTTAAAAATTTTTAATGTTTCGAAATTCTTGGGATAAGAACTATTAGCGAAGCAATGAAATAAGAATTTTTGTTAACAAAATAGCCCTAAGCTTTAAAAATTTTACTGTAGTAGTCCCTATATACTATATAGCCCATTATACCAGACAATGCCAAAAATGTCAAATACAGCGGTTTTGTATTACAAGATATATAAATCAGGATTCTCCTTGATGACTCCTTGAAGTAGTTAAGGCAGAATACATATATTTCTCAGTAAAAAGTTTGCAAGAGAGGAGTAAAACTTTTTTTATATTTATTTACTATCAACAATAATTTAAAATAATGATATATACATAATATTTTACTTATAGTATTACAACGAAACATAATTTATCACAACAATAGCTTTCAGTATAACAATTTAGGTAAAAAGATAGGAAATACCTTAGAATTTTTAAGAAATTTTATTTTAACTGACTTCAGTAACTCTTTTACAGAAGCCGTAAAGATTTAGTTAATTTTTCAAATTTATTTTTGTTTCAAAACTTAAAGATTTACACTTATTTTTGAATCGAAATAATAGTTCATCAAATAAGGTACATATTAAGCAATTTTTGTTAAAATTATTGTGTAGGCGATTGCTGGAAAATGTTCCAGGCAAATTAAAAGCAGTTTTCAAATTTATATTTTGCCTTACTTGAAGCCTCTGCAGGTTTGTCTTTGAACTTTTATGAACCAAAATTGAGCACTCTAACTCATAATGGGGCGTTTCCACATTTTATACAGTAATAACTTTTTTTCACAATTCAATTTCAACGTTCTGTTCAGAAGTATTAAAAGCGCTCTTTCACATTTTAATGCCTTTTCACATGTAAATATGTATGGCGAAAATTTGGAATTTTATTAGAAATAACGCAAGATACTTTATTACCTGAATCTTCTCTTAATTGATTTTAATTTTCCATTTATCAAAAAACTTTTGGGAAACCAGTAAATCCTTCGTCTTTCTCTATATGATAGCGTTAGAGACTTTACCGCAAGTAATAAGTGCACAATCATCTACATAAAAAGAAACTTTTATATCTTTGTTTGGTTTAAAGTCAGATATAAGGAAGGAGTATAAAATTGGTGACAGGTGGAATGGTTCTGTGAGTTGAAGCCCCATCTTCCACTCTTATCTCAAATAATCTAGATGATAAAAATTTAATGCATTAATTTAATGCATTAAGTTTTAATATTAATCTATCGTGCTACAAGGTGTCGAAAGTTTTTCGATATCTAACAAGAGAATTCCCGTGCTTCTTCTATTATTTTTATTTTCCATAATGATGGTCTTTCTTGAAACCAAATTGTTTTTTATTTATGATGTTGTTAATTTCAGTGAAATCTTTATCCTTTGGATAATTATTTTTTCAAACACATTATCTAAAGCATTAAACATACTTATGGGTCTATAGCTAGAGGAAGAATTTTTAGTCCTTCCTGGTTTTAAAATGGGTATTACCAACACTTGTTTGGCGGTGTTTGTTAAAACTATGTCAATAGTAGAAAGTCGATTTGGATGATTGAACTGACTGAAACGAGTGAAATTCATAGGATAACAAACATAATAGCTATTTCGTAATTGGTTGTTGTACAAGCAGACGCCTGCTCGGTTATTTCTGTACAATTTCAGGTGGTGTGTTTTCCATTAAAGTCGCCGAATATAAAATATTCAGATGACGACTTTGTGATTTTTAACAAATATTTAAATAAATTCGATATGCCTTCAGGATTATAAGCCGATGTGAATTTGTTTGGCCGACCATTAATTTCTTTTTAATAGACAATTTCAACTTTTCATGTGTTAAATGTTGCTATTTGCCGATGAGGAATAGTATTCTTAATCGCAATTAATACACCATCAACATGTGTAGATCTATCTTTTCTATATACTCTATAGTTTGAAATTGAAAGAACATTATTCGGCTTCAAAAATGTTTCATTAATAAAAACTACATATATCTGGTTTCCATTTAAAACGTGCTCTAGTTAATTGATATCTAGCCCAATGTTCAATATTTGTTTAAATTCTTCGATTACAGTTATTGTATCGATTTGAGGAAAACCAAATAGTAGTAAATTAAACTTGTTTGGTCTTTAACGTGGTCTGTGTAAAAATTTACAGAACGTTCCTTTAGAAGTTTTATAGAATTTCCATAAATAGATAGTGTGTTTGCTACGCCCGGACATTTATATTTCTCTCCAAATAGAAAAATACAACTACCAGGGAAATTTTTGCTGAAATCGTTTCACACTCGCCAAATTCTTATTCAGTATCAGATAATGTTTGAAACTTTTTAGTATACTGGCTATTGGAAGCTCTTTATCGCTTATATTTGGGACTATAACTAAAAATATTTTACGTTAAATGAGATCAAAAGCTAGTTTTTATTTTTAAAAATTATTTATTTACTTAAAACAAAAACAGTTCACCTTTCACTCGTTTTTCACCTATTACTTGTTTTTTTTTCACCTATTATTAATTGCGGTCTAATTAATTTTAAGCACGGCTGTACACTTCGAGAGTATAAAACAAACTGAGGAGTAAATTTTCAAAATACATTCGATGTAAGTTTTTAATAAAAGTCGTTAAGAGAAATGGCGATGTTATAATGTTACATTCAAGAAATCCTTATAAAAAAAATCTTAAAATTAGTCATTTGCCCTGAAATGATATTTTTAGTGTTACATTTATAATTTGTTATAAAAAATAATCAATTTATATTTTGAATATATAAATAGGTAAAAAAATAAATAAAAGCAGAATGACCAGTGGGACAGTCCTACTTGATATGTGGCCGCGCAAATTTTTCTTTTTAGTTTTTTTAAGTTTTTTTTTTAAATATGAATTGGTTTCTATTTTGCTAATCTTCAACACAAATTTTCAGAACCAAAATCATGTCAAATGATAAGTTTACTCACTAATGAATTGAATTGCCAATTACCCAAATATAGACTCAATAAATGTGAATGCCTGTATATAATATAATATTGGTAATCCGAATATACCATTCATGCAAAATGAAGAAAATTGCAATACAAGAAATAGATATAATTTTAGAACTCTTACATGCATATCAGAGCGAATTGATTACATTGATAAAGCTAAAATTTAATAATTTGCCTAGGGCTATGAAATTAGGTTCTCAAGTAAAGGATATTAATAAAGCATAATTGAAACGCTTCTAACGTAGACTTACTTAAGCAATTCGTTAATAATATTTGTCAGTTTTTAACGGATAATGATTTCTTTTATTTTCTATTGTACATGTATTTATTACAATTATATTATTTTGTCAACTTCCCCCTATTATGCCTTCTCGGTGCTGAGGCCAAATAGGCGCTCTAACATATTTTTTTAAATTCATCTATTAGAAACCCGAAAATGTAATCAACTTTAAATTGTTAATTAAATTTTAGTAACCACCATACCAAAATTGTTACTAGTACACCTTATTCTCTGAGGTCGTCAACATCTTTATTAAGTTGCCACAAGTTTCATTATTTTTACTAACAGCTCGTCCAGATCTATATGAGTTTTAAGTTTCTGAATTTAACTCAGTTGTACATCTTCGGAGAAGTTTAAAAACTCGAATTGAAAATAAAATGTTTCAGCTGATGCACCACGCGAGTATTATCAGAAGATTATCGCTTCCACGTGCAATATATGGGAAAAACATAAAACATTACAATAGCGGGTACAGTTGCTATTGGCATAATTTTGATAATTTATTTAATTTATAATTTTATAATTTATTTAATTAAAATTCGTATGTTTTAGAAAATAAGAAAATTGAAGTAAATAAAGTAATGTACTATTTGAGTTGAATTTAATATACATTTTTTACTTTATTATTTCTATGTGATTAGTTCAAAATGAGTATTCTGTCTTGCCTAGTAATATTGTATCCAAAAGTTTGGTATGTTGAGTTCGCCCAGTAAGCTCAGAATCTTCGGCTGGTATTCCTAAAAATTGTAGCATTAGAATTATTATTATCATTATTAGGCATTTCATGCTTCCATTGGAATCCAACAATGAAATAGTAATCAGAATTTAACATACGTAACATACTTTATTTAAAATAAGCTTAATTTTTCTCCGAAATTACTTATTAAAAGTTCTGAGATCTGACTGTGATCTGAGCTTAATTAATTTACATTATTATTGTACGACAATTGACTTGAAATTCCAAAATAAACGGCAAAAAATAGGAAATTAGGTCTTTTTTGGGATAAGTTGGCTAGTATACTGGTCTACCGGTTGATAAAGCACTTGTAATTAATAATGTAATTCTCTACCTTTAGGATTTATCAATCCAGAACTCTACGTGGATACTTGTAGATCAAACAACCACCAACAAGGGGTTTTGCCCCAAGATAATTAAATTTTTTATATTCTTCACATTTGACAGAAAATATAAAGAAAAATTTCACTAAGGATTGAAGAATTCCGGAAAAGCTCCCAAAAGGTGAAAAAGTTCTCTGCCCAACTATACATAATCCAAGACGAACACTAACTTACATACAGGAGACTTCACTCAGAATTCGGGTGGGGAAGGTAAGTTGGCTCTAGGTAGAGGCAAGACATAAAAATCGCTTTCCACAGCGGAATAGGTCGAGCAGTCGGAAAGGTCTACATAGTCCAGGAAACCTTAACTAATCAGAACAGGGTTACTGGACTAAATCACATGAAAACAAAACTCTTTCATACATATACTGGACTGGCCCGAGAACTTGTAGTTTATGCCACAATTACTTTCTTTTTCTCCACTGGGAGATGGAAACAAGAAGCTAGTGTCAGCCTATTTGTCATTCAACTTTCCAGTAATACCATTCATGACTAATCAAAGACTCAAACGCATAAATCTTACGTGGGATACTACTAATTGGATCAGTATAGGGTTGGCCTGAGAGACAGCACATTTTTAATTAATCACTAATCACTCTTAATACACGTAACAAAACCACTTTTATTAACAAAATCACTGAGATTGTAGGATATGCGTCGTTACATAGCGTTTAAAATTAATCGGTTTCCGCCCGATACTGTAAAATTTTAGAAAAATATTTAGATCAACTGGCCAATAATTTGGTTACTATTAATCCAAATAAGTTCTTTAAGGAGAGTGAGGTCCGCGGAATTTTAAAACCGTAAAAATTAATCTAATATTAAAAAATTCCTATTCAAAACCATATGCAAGCTGAAGCATTAAAAGAATGGATGCAACTAAGGAATTTTTACATCTGTCGATCGATTCCCACTTTCCCACTTCCAATGGGGTCATTGTAGGCACGACAAGCAGGTAACGACAGGATAAGGTATGCTTCTTTTTGCCCTTTAAGGCTGTATAGCCAGATAAATCGTATCAACACGTCTTGTCGAAATTTACAATTGGATCTTTTATTTATTGGATCTTCATTGTAGTCCAATAAACTAAAAATACAAATTATATTTGTCTAACCTAGTCTAAAAATCCGCATTCATCTATTTCGTCTTCGTTTGAGTTCAAGAATATCTCTTCAATACACCAAGGATTTATGAATTTGAGTGAGTGTCAACATTCGTTCCGGACATCTTTCTGGCACTTTAACATGCTAGACGTTTATTTAAAGATTTAATATATCATGCGGCAGTAATCATTCAAAAAAATTTTTTTTCGACTTCTTGGGTACTCCACTAGGTTCGAACAGATATATTCCACTAACATACAAAACAACATAAGAATATTAATATATAAAATAATAAAATTTTATTTAAATTATTCTAAATCTTCCTGTATGAAAAGATCTAAAAGTAACGAAATCTCTTCATCGCCTAATAGTTCTTTATTTCGAGGGCTAAGATATGGCTTTGTTGAAAAAGACGAAATTAATGGATCTGATGGCAGAAGTAAATATTTGAAAAGATCTTCCAGTATTTTCTCTCGTGACATTTTTCTAGTATGATGTTTGCGAATAAATCTGAAATCTTTGTTTCGAGACTCAAGCGCTTCCTCCGACATCATTTCTATCGAAAGTGCCGCATTTTGAATTATGTCTGCGCCGTGAATCAAAATTTTGTGAACACTTGATGGCATATGGTACCATTCATACAATTCCACGTATATTCCGCAGTATCCATCGCACACTTTCGGAAAGCTTCCACATTAATTGCATAACCAGATGACATAGTTCTCAAGATTATTCCTAGTCTTTTTATTAAACTTTCATTTACACCCGTTATTTGAGAAGCTATGGAAGCTTGTATAAAAAATTTTCTAGCGGTATTACCGTCATTGGTGCTACCCTCTCCCGGCTTAGGAATATCAATAAGCAAATTATTTCTGATTTCAAAGCATTAATTATTTCATATTTTCTTTTCTTCTGTGAAGCTTTATCGGACTCACTACGAACTTGCCACTTTTTAATTTCAATTTTGTAAGATATATGCAATACACTTTCCAGGCACCTTATCCACACATTCAAAGCTTTAATTTCGTGTAATTTATTCATGGTGGTTGGCGTTGCTCCACAAATACCACATCTTTGAGTAGAGGAATCGCTCAGGATTGAGAAAACATTCAAACCATCGATCATTGCCAAATAAAAAACATATTCAACCATCACTGTATTAGATTCAAAGTTAATAGCTGTTGACACTATTGAATAAATTTGATTTTGTGTGTAAATAGTTGAATCAAAGATTTTGTTTCCTTTTCAAAACTTAGTTTAATCGGCCTGCGTGGGTTTTCCCATATCATATCGTTACTGTACTTTAGCTGCAAAGGTACCAAGCAAATTGCAAAGATTTAACATCTGTTTTACAGGAATTATTTGAAATAAAGTTTTGCTTATAGGTTGAGTGCCCACTGCTACCATCACACCCCCATTTATAAATCAAAGTCAATTCCGTATAATTGAATTCCTCTATGACTTCTTTTTGTAACTTTAAAATTCTACATGCATTGTGGTCAACTAAGTGCTGCAGAGACACTTCTGCTATTACATCGGACACCTTTATTCCATTACTTGGGTAGCACTTTCGTTTAGCTTCCAAAATTCTATAATATGATGGGTGTATATCCGCGTAATCTTAGCACCAGTACGCATCGCATTATATCTTGCTTTTGTATATTTTCCATCGATAAACAAATGTAATCCTTCTTCATCTGTACTGGTTCCTTACATTGTGCATTGACAATTTTTTTAATTTTAGTTGCTCTCGTTGGAGATCCATTTATGTTCTTCAGAATCGCGGCAACATCCCTCTTGCCAGATTTATAAAGACTAACGCCTGCAGCGAAAGCTAGTTTCTCAGGTGAACATCCACTAACTAAAGTAGACACTTCCACACGCTTCGCTTTTTCTGATTTATCTGAAAAATCTGATCGAGGTCTGCCAAAATTTGACATTGACGGTTGTATTCCTAAATCCTCTGGAATTTTAATCTATCCAAATTTTGTTAGAGTCTTCAAAATATTTCTTACATCTTTTTGCTTTTATCCATCTTCCATTAATTTAATACGTTAATCTCCGTACAGCTAACTTAACTCTATTACAATAATCTTCTATTTTAATTTTCTGTAACCCGCTCTTAGCAAGAAAAAAAAGCTAATGACAGCATTTTCCCTTTCTTTGCTTTTCATTTCGGCAATCCACACTTTATATAGTTATCTCCGAGTTATGGGTATGTTATCCATATGTGTATATAAAAAGTTTAGCGGTAAATAATTGAACCAAAATTTTTTTCCAACTAAAATGGACATTACACACATGAACAGGGCACAATTCATTTTACGGGAATCCACGGGAATCCTATTTAAAAGTTACTCTAAAAATTATAAAATGCTTAATATTTACTACACAAACAACATATTTCCTCTTACCTATTATTTTACACACAGAACATTTAAATATAATATAGCTAGAACATACCTGACATAATGCAGTATAAAAAAAAAGAAAGTCAAAATGAATAGCACATTTTGACATTTGATGTTACGATCAGTTCAAAAGTAATGCTGTGAATCGACTGGCCTCTTATAACAACAGAGATAATGCAATTCATAATTTTTCAAACATCATAACAAAGTAGAAAAAATAAAAAACCTGATATACGGTTATGAACAGTGGATAGTTGTTTAACAATTACCAAAGAAATTATGTGAACTTTGAAACATAAAAAAATTGACTTTTTTCCAGCTAGATTGGGCTCGTGTACCACTGTATGACGCTACATTTTGTGTAAGTAAAAATTTAATGAAAATTATAGTTATTTATTTAATATTTTTACGAGAATAACATTAGAAGTTGACGTTTCTAAAGGTATGGAGAAGTATTTTCAAAAATGTAACAGTAAGTAATGTAAATTTAAGTAGTATTTTATTTTTTGTCTAATGTAGATGCAAGTATTGTCATTACTGGTGAATGTAACGAAGCCGACACAGAAGCTATTCCAAAAGACAAAAACTATGGTAAATGTAAGTCGTGTGGTAGAGTTTATAAGACAAGCGGAAGCACATCAAATCTGTTTGACCATCTCAAAATGACTCATCCGTGTGTTTAAAAAATTCTAAGCCATCAAAAACAATTGAGACTTTTTTAAAAGTGTTGAAATGGATAGTTCCGATTCAGTTAGTGAAAAGATTCTTGATGGAGCTTTGATGACTATGGCTGCCACCGATCTACAACTGTTTAGTATAGTTGAGGATAAGGATTTTCGCAAACTCATAAAAATATTAGATCCTAGGTACATTCTATCATCACGAACCTCTCTTCAAAATGTTATGACGGCAAATTTGGATAATAGCATAGAAAAGAAACTGCAAACATTGCTTAATGAAATTGAACATTGTGCTATTAAAACTGATTGTTGAAAAACACGCGTCAATGAAGGCTACCTTACTGTTACTTATCATTTTATGATCAAAGATTACATTTTGCGATCTGCTGTTTTGTCAACTAGAAAACTTTTGATCGCAACCAATCACAATGCGGAAAATATCGCAGTTTCATTGCGCACCGTATTGGATAGCTGGGGAGTTATGGGGAAAATGGCTTCGGTTGTTACCGATAATGACAATACCATGATAAAAGCATACGAATTGCTGGAAGAAAGGCATTTCCCCTGTTATGCACATACCATTATGCTTGTAGGTAAAGTTTCTGACTGTGGTCAACGTGGCGACCACCAGGGCGATCCTTGGCTTGCTGTATTCAAGTTGACACGCAGCCTTCTCGTGGCCCCTCCTGGATGGCATTCTAGCACCCGCTAGATGTTACCTAAAGCGTGCAGCGAAGTTCAATCCCCTGGACGTTAAATTTGGGTTGTGCGTAGGGGTTGGATTCCACCACGTAAAAATACATTCAATGAAGACCAAAACTCAAGCCTTTATAAGGATCCCCCTAAAAGTTGACTATCACTGCAAACGTTTAAAGGACTAGGATTTAAGAATAGGCACGTGGAACGTCCGCATCCTTCACAGGATGCGATGCAGGAAATGCGATGGATAGGGCAAGGATGCAAAAGGCTAGCATCCTGCGATGTGTATTACATCTGCCATGTTAATAAGCACGAATTCGGATGCGGATTCGTGGTTAGTAAGAAACTTCGCCATCTTGTCTCTGCGTTCACACCTGTGAACGAAAGAATAGCCACAATCCGCATCAGGGCAAAATTTTACAACATCAGCCTAATTTGTGCTCACGCCCCGACGGAAGAAAAGGACGATGTGGTTAAGGATGCCTTCTACGCTAAACTCGAGGACGTGTATGATAAGTGCCCGGCCCATGACGCCAAAATCGTCCTCGGAGATTTTAATGCGAAGGTCGGGCGGGATATCTTTGGCCCCACTGTCGGACAGTTCAGCCTCCACGCGAACACTACTTCCAATGGTATGAGGCTGATCGATTTCGCCGTGGCGCGTAACATGGTAGTATGTAGCACCAGGTTTCCAGCATCTCGGACATCCACCAAGCCACTTGGATGTCCCCGATCGGATCAACATCCACCAGATCGATTATATTGTGATTGGACGGAAGGCACGTTTCAGTATACTAGATGTGGCACTTTTAGGGTCCCAAACATCGACTCGGACCCATTACCTTGTCGTAGCCAAGCTCCGCGTGCGCATTAGCGTCTCAAGGTCTGCGCGCTCTAGTACACTGCGAAAGCTGGACGTTAAAAGCTGCGATCACGCAAAGGACAGCTGAGGCGTTCTCCGCTCACCTCTCAGATTAAGCTCCCGCCCGTTCCTATCTAATCTTCAGCGACATTGGTGGACTGTGGGCGAAACATCTCCACTCCTTGCGCACTACTGCGGAAACAGTCCTTGGTTTCGAACGCCCACCCAACGAAATCAATAGTACGAAGAGGAGTGTCGCGAGGCAGCTGCAGCGAAGAACGCCGATACATAAAACGTTGCAGTCTGCGCTTACGCGAACCATTGTTGATAACTATAGAGAGTAGGAGAAGGGAGGAGAGACGCCTTTTCCAGACCAAGAAGAGGGAGCAGGAAAGGCGTGAGCGTGAGGAAGTCGAGATGTACAGATGTAGGAATGACGCTCGAAAGTTTATCAAAAGGTTAAGCGTCTAACCGAGGGTTATATACCCGGAGCGTCCTCCTGCAAGGATGAGAATGGAAACCTGGTTACCGATCCGCCGGGGGTGGCTGAGGTTGTGGAGGAAACACTTCTCTACTCTGCTACAAGGCGGTGACGATACCAATACCGACCTTTAGAGATGATGTTCCTTACCCAATCGACGATGACGGCGTGGATATCCGCCGCCTAGTCATGAAGAGGTCAAAGTCACTATTATGCGACTTAAAAACAATAAAACGGCAGGTCCTGATGGCCTTCCCGCTGAATTGTTTAAGACCGATTGTAATGAGTTGGTAGGGCGCATGCACCAGCTTATTTGCAAAATATGGCTAGAGGAAAGTATGCCCAACGATTGGAACCTCAGTGTCCTCTGTCCTGTCCTGAAAAAGGGGACCCTACGTTATGCGCCAACTACAGGGGTATAAGCCTTCTCTCTATCGCATATAAGGTTCTTACAGGCGTATTGTGTGAACGACTGAAGCCACTCGTCAAAACACTGATTGGACCTTATCAGTGCGGCTTCAGACCTGACAAGTCCACCCATCGACCAGACCTTCACACTACGCCAAATCCTGGCAAAGACCCAAGAAAATGAAGTTGACACACACCATCTTTTTGTCGACTATAAGGCAGCCTTTGATAGTCCTATAAGGGATCGTGTTTTTGCCGCAATGTCTAAGCTCGGTATACCTGCGAAGCTGATAAGGCTATGCAGAATGACGTTGAGTAATCCTGCAGCTCCGTCAAGGTAGGAATGGACCTCTCCGAACCTTTTGATACCGTGCGAGGTTTCAGACAAGGCGATCCCTTATCATGCGACCTCTTCAACTTCGTCATGGAGAGTGATTTGCGAAAGGCGGGAGTGCATCGCAATGGCACTATCTTCCATAAAAGTGTGCAGTTGCTTGCGTACGCTGACGACATTGACATCATAGGGCGTACCAAGCGAGATGTTACTGCTGCCTTTAGCGGCTACATTGAAAGGGAGTCTGCGAAGATGGTTCTGACAGTAAATGAGGGCAAAACAAAGTATACATTATCGACAAGTAGAGAACTGGGGCGTACTGATTCGCAGATTACGGCCGATAACTATACTTTTGATGTAGTCAAGGAATTCATCTATCTTGGCTCCGCCGTTACCACCAAAAATGATGTAAGTCTGGAGATCAAGCGCAGGATCACTCTTGCCAATAGGTGCTACTATGGTCTTAATAGGCAATTGAGTAACAGAGACCTCTCTCGTGCGACGAAACTAATACTCTACAAGACCCTCATCCAACCCGTGCTTCTTTATGGCGCAGAGGCATGGACCTTATTAAGCACAGATGCAGCAGCCTTGAGAGTGTTCGAGAGAAAAGTCCTGCGTAAGATCTTTGGTCCAGTGCGAGTTGGCGAAGAGTCGCGGAAGTCGGCGAAGAGGACGACCTTGTATTCGTTGGAAGGACCAAATCGAGGAAGCCCTGTCATCGATTGGTGTGATCAACTGGCGTAGGCGCGCAAGAAGCAGAGGCGCCTGGAAGGATGTGTTGCGGCAGGCCGAAATCCGTTAATCGGGTTGTTATGGCCAATTAAGTAAGTGAGTAATTATGCTTGTAGTTCAAGATAGCTTGTCACAAGATAGGTGTTCACAAATACTTTGATATCCATTCTATTGGTTACACCAAAAGCTCCGCCACCTTCAACGGCAAATGATATCAAAGTATTTAAAGGCCTGAAAGAGCTAGAAACTCCATTTGATTTAGTTACAATTCAAACATCATCCAGCACTTCTGTTACCATCTTGTTAACTATACCAATAATTTGTGGTCTTTATCAATCCCTCATTGAAATGAATACTAAACTGACAACGTTAGAAGGTCAACAAACCTGTTGTTTTCTAAGTGAACGAATTGAAAAAACGTATTTCCGTGCAAGGAACGAGCAGTAACGAGAATTGGAACTTTGTTAAACCCTCGCTTTAAGAAGGAAAGTTTTTTATTTCCAAACAATGCTGACAAGAGAGCACTTGCATTGCAAAATGAATTGAGTACCATGAATAAGAAAAATACATTTTCGTATGATGCAGAACCGTCAACTTCAAGAAATTTTCAGCAAGAAACACCAGAGCTTTTAAAATTTGTAGGAAGCAAAGTTGCCAGCAAGGTAAGGAAAAAAAGATGAATGTAATTATAGGGTTTAGGCAATACTTGGAAAATAAAAATTCTTCTCTTGAAACTGATCCACTACAATATTGGAAGGTAATATAATTACATATACTTAAATATTTTAATTAGTAATTTTCAAGGTTATATAATTACAGGTTATATAATTACGAAATGTTGCTGACAAAATTGTGTGTTTAACGGTATTTATGTGTACCAGCAACTTCTATGGAATCAGAAAGGATGTTCAGCAAAGCTGGATCCATACTTTCTGATCGTAGAAGTAGTTCAAAACCAAAAAATCTCGATATGTTGTTATTTATTAACAAAAATTATTGGGTATCTCAATAACTACAATTTTACTGTCAATTATAGATTCAAGTTTTTTTGTTTTTATTATCAGAACTATAAATATTTTGATTCTTGTTATTATGAATTTTAATAACCATGAAATAACTTTACTGTTTTTACAGCCGATCCCAGAATTAGAATTTTTTTGTTTTGTTCTTAGAATTATTAAAGCATTGAATTAACGTGTTTTCTATTATTAACGTTGTTTTTGTTGTTTATAAGTTTAAATACAAGAACATAACCTGTTACTTAACCAGTATTGCTAACCGATTTATCTGTTAGAAGTTTCGATTAGAATCTTAAGGGCAATGCGAAAAAATAGCCGAAATATTTGTGTACATGTGATTTGCCTTCTTCCTCTAGCTTATGAAATGTATAAGAGCAATGTACAAAGTACAAATTCAAGTTTCATTGTATTAGTGCAAGTATTTTGTATGGGTTAGTTTCGGTTATATATTTCTCGTAGGGAGTTTTGCCTTTTTATTAAAAGTGTAAAACAATTATATTTATTAAAAAGGAATAACAGAAACACAGATTTCTTCTAATTAATTTTGTAAGTATTTTAGTTTAGAATCACATTCCAAAAAATTCATGTTGTTTTATAATTTATTCATTTTCTAGAAAACAGTAGCAATTATTTACAAAAACCTAATTCAAACCGGAAATTGTATTCATTTAGTTAAATTTGAAAAAAAAGTAGAAACAGTTCAAAAAATTTTTAAGGACTTTTTAAGGATTTCAACTATTAGAAAATAATTAAAACTTATAGAATAAGCTGTAAAATGAACTGTTCAATACAATCAAAAAAATTTTTCGTTAAGGGAATGTAGGGAATGTATAGATAATTTTTTGTTTCTATTATTTTTTCCACCATATATACAAATACTTCGAAAATCTAAGCACTGATGGTCTAAGCATAAATCTAAGCACTGATGGTCAAGGTTGCTTGGAATTTCAAAAACAATGGTTGAAAATGCAGTCGAATGCATTGTGGTTAAAGAAAACAAAAATTACGCCTATAGTTAAAAGTGGAACCATTCGATGTGTAAAAAAGAATCCATTTATCTCATCGAAACAGATAAGAAATGATTTAAATATATATATATCAACAATTAGAACACACTTATTAAAGAGAACCTTAAAGCTCATAATGCTAGAAAAGTACCAATGTTGTCGAAGAACAACGTACAACAAAGACTAAAATTTGTAGAAGTACACTTATGCTGGCCTCAAGAAAAATGGAGAAATATTTTATGGTCGGATGAGACAAAAATTAATTTATTTAATTCAGATAGGGGTCTTCATACTGTAAGAAGACCAATTAATACGGAATACATCCCAAAATACACTCTCATTGTTTGGGAATCATTTTCCTACTATGGTGTTGGGCCACTATATCGTATACAGGGCATTATAAAAGCAACAGATTATGTTGACGTTCTACAAAATTGTATGGCGAAAAAAATATGCCAAACATACGGCAAAGTGCAATAAGAACTGGTTTGGGAATAACAAGATGAATTTATTAGAATGGCCTGCGCCGTCTCTCGATCTAAACTCGATCGAGAATTTGTGGAACATAGTGAAAACTTCAATTAGAAGAAAGTGACCCAAGAATTGCGATCAGCTATGGGAATTAATTCAGACTGCGTGGAATAATAAACCGATTTCAGTCTGTCAAAACCTTGTTGAGGTTATGCCCCGACGATGCCTAGCAGTTTTAAAAACAACGGAGCCTCAACAAAATATTATTAGAACAGTATTAATTCTGAATCTCTTCTTTTTTGTTAATGTTATAGTATTATTTAGATGAAAACACGAAGTGTCCTTAAATTTTTCGCAGGGTGAATTTGTACTTTAAGTTTAATTTATTAAAAAAAATTAAAATAAAAACAAAAAATTAAAAAAAAAAAACAAAATGGAACTCTTTTTACTTATTTTCTGATCAAATGTTATTGTCGGACATTAGTGTCCTTATTATTTTTCACATCACTGTATATGTTATAAATCCATTTATATACATATATAAGTTAAGAACAAATCTTATTTTTTCCTATAAAAAAAATAATGTAAAAATATGCAGACATGTTGTCAGCATGAGACAAGAATGATATTTGTAAAAGAGTTAGTGAGTTACAAATAAACAATAAAGAAAGAAAGACGTGTAATCACAACTTTAAAAAACAAATATAAAATAGTAATAATTTAATTTTCTCCCGAGCAGGGACCATTAGTGAATAAACGTTTGAAAAAGGAAAAGTAAAGCTCGCTAGTGATACAAAAAAATTAAAGTAAGGTTCAAAAAATTAGAATTCCTAGATATTTTTTAAAACAGCCTGAAAAAGAAGACATAAACATCGAATATAGGAATAATATAACAAAGAAATAATAACATTAAATAAAGATACATAATTGAAAAAGTATGAAAATAATTAAAAGTTTAAAAGAGATGACTTTAAACATATAAAAAGAAAAATGTAAAAATGTTAATAAAATGTATGAAAAAATAAATAACAAATAGAAATTATTAATATAAAAAATACATACATAAAATTTAAAGGAAATATATATAAAAGAAAATAAATGTGTAATATAAAAAGATAACATAATTTTACTTTCTTTTAATAATAATAAAAACGGGGGAAAAACCTGTCCTTGTCGGGAAACTGAACATCCTCTCGTATAGCGAATCTATCTACACCGTCATTAAGGGAACAAATGCAGAACCTAATACAAGAGACAATTAGGAATCTCAACTCGACTTCAGACGAAAACGAAACTATGACTTCTACATTCCAAATTAGCGAAGCTGATAAAGTTCCGGATATGGTGAAGTGTTTAAGGGAATTCACTGGGAATCCAAGCGAATTTAATTTATGGCGAAAGATCGTTGATAGAATCCTTAGTGTTTACGATAGCGTCAAAGGATCTCCAAAATGTTATGATACACTGCACGGAATCAGGCATATCAGACATGGCTCTAGAATGATATAGTACTACACTTGACTGGTGTAAGATAAAAAGTGTCCGATGATGCACTACTCTGATAGACGTGATCAGGGAACTTTAGAGTACCAATTGAATTCCCAGAATTGGAACATTTGCCAAGGAATAATAACTATAATCTTTTCAAACCGGACTATCAGTCACAGCGACAACAAAGAACATTATCCCGATTCGATCAACAGGAACCACGTCAGTTTTCATCGGTTTTAACGACAGACAAAATTTCTCTCCAAAACCTCAGTGACCAATTGACGTAGATGATTCACTTTCTAAACAAATGAACTTCCAAAATATTCCGAGGAATGCTTACCAATACTCGTACAAAAAGCCAAATTCAGATATGGCAAATGTCCCCAACAAGATTCAAATTTTTTTACTTATCGAGGTTCACTTGAACAACATTATGGACAAGAATATCCATATGAAGGTGTGGGTGTCAATTTTGATCCTGACGGCTTGTACGATCACAGTCAATTGTTGACAGTCTTAACTACTTTACCTAGAACTAAAAATTACATACAATCTACTAGAATAAGAAACCTAATTCCCAATGAAAAACCTTTTTATATAAATTCAATCGCGAAAACCCTCTAAATAACTCACTATGCGTTTGTTAATATTTTTGGACCGAACACAGAAAAAATATAATTTTATATTTTACCAACTCTTCAAACTTTCCATGGTATCATAGGTTATGATACTCTGAGAAAAGTTGAAGCTGTCATATTCATGACTATTTCACCTAAGATTATAATACTCTTAAAACAAAAAGAGTCCCAATCTGTTAATAGTATTAACCTACGACTCTCTCACCTTTCCAGTGAACAATGTAATAAATTATTGAATATCTATCTAAATTATTGAATAAACTAACGTATATTATTAGAAGGAGAAATTAAAACCACCACAGACAACTCGATATATTGCAGACCTTACCCTTACCCAATGGGATTGAAAGAGGAGGTTGACTATCAGAAGAACTGTTGGAAAATGGAATTATACAACCGTCGAAATCACCGTATAATACAGCGGTAAGGATAGTGGATAAAAAATTGACGCATCAGGGGAGAAAAAAATACAGAATGGTTATCGATTACAGGAAATTGAACCAGACTACGGTACCAGATCGTTGAAAGGTTGGCGAATCTTGGAAGAAACAAATTTTTCAGCATCCTAGACTTGAAATTCGGATTTCATCAGATTCCCTTAAAGGAAGACGATATACCGGAGAACGCATTTTCAATAAATAATGGAATGTACGAATTCCTACGCCTACCATTCGGACGCAAAAACTTTGCTGGCCACATTTCAGAGAGCACTTGACATTCTCCGGTGGCACATCGGAAAGAGATGCTACATATACATCGATGATATTATCATCTTTCAATAGAAGAGGAACATCTCGAGAATCTAAGGATTATTTTTGAAACGTTGTAAAACGCAAATGTTAGGATCCAGCTTGACAAGTGCGAATTTTTGCGATCAAAAGTCGAATTTTTGGGTTTTTGTCGGTATAAACGGAATCAGGACCCCAAGAAGTTGGAAGCAATAGCCAAAATACCCCTTCCAAAAACCTTAAAGGAGTTGCGATCACTTCTCGGTATGGCGGAATGTTATCGAAGATTCATCAGAAACTATGCACAAATTGCAAAGCAGCTAACTAACTTATTGCGTGGCATGGATGGATACACTTCAAAACATACTTCAAACAACAACTCATAGTTACTAATTCATAAGTCCAAGTTTTCGAAAAAATTAAGAATTCCCTTATTTCAGAGGAAGTAATACTCTCACATACTGACTTCGAGAAAGAATTTGAGTTGACAACAGACTCATCTGACCATGCAATGGGAGCAGTTCTCTCGCAGAACAACAAACCTATCACATTTACATTCAGGTCATTGAACGAGGGTGAAGAGCATCTTGCCACCAACGAAAATTAGATGCTTTCAATTATATGGGCATTAGGGAAATGCAGAAATTTCTTATATGGATCAAAAAAGGTGAAAATTATAACGGTTCATCAACCTTTGGCCTATGCGCTAAGCAGTAGGAACACTAAATAAAATGAAGAAATGGAATGCGATATTGGAAGAATATAATTATGAGTTGCAGTATAGGCCCGGAAAAACAAATGCAGTGACAGACTCACTTTAAAGAGTTTCAAACCAGGTAAACATACTTTCCAATGAAACACATAGTAACGAAAGTACTGGACAAAATTTGATACTATCCGTCGAAGTACCTATTAAGAAATCAGATATTCTTTAAGGTTGGCGAAACTGCATCATACCAATGCCAAATTGTTTTTCCTTTAATACATAGGCACACGATTATAGAATCGCAGTTCACAGAGGAGGACTTGTTATTGCATTTGAAGAGGAGACTTAACACATCGATTGTTAATGACATTTGCATCGAAAAGGGCGTAGTGGGAATTATTCAAAATGTCTTTCCTATCCATTTCAGAGATTATAAAGTTCGATAAACGCAAAAAATTATTGAAGATGTAACCATGAGCAGGACCAAGAAGATATTATCATTGCCATTCATAAACGAGCACATAGAAACGCAATAGAAAACAAGGCTCAGGAATTAGAAAAATATGGATGATGCAAAAGATTAAATGTATTAAAAAAATATGTTTGACGTGTAAAGATAATATATATGAAAGACAATTAATTGAAATGAAATGTCCGAAACACCATTACCAATTATCCAGGAGAAATCGTTGGCATTTACCTAACCGAGGAAAAAGTCATTTTAATCGCCTTGAACAGATTTAGTTAATACGCTCAAACCAAGCTATTAAAAAGTAGTGCTATAGAAGACATAAGAAGACCCCTTAAGGATATTATTTTTTCTTTTGGTGTACCAAAGACAATAGTGAAGAACAATGAACCATCACTAAATTCATATTCAATAAAATTTATGTTAAAAGATGAATTGAAAATAAATGTTTACACAGTACCACCATATCACAGCAAAGCGAATGGACAGGTTTAAAGATTCTACAGTACCCTTACTGAAATCATAAGATGTTTGAAAGATGTTTGTCACAAAAAAGAAACCGGTTGACCTGTTCTTCAGAAGGACAGTATCATTTTCGCCACATGACATAGAGGGGACGAGACATAGTAATATGGAGAAATTATAAGCTAAGCTAGAAAACGACTTAGAATACCATAATAGAAATAAAGAAGACTTTAATACGTACATCTCAGGATAAATCATTTTCGTTAAGAGAAGTAAAAGATTAGGAACTATACTCTCGAAGCGCTATTCAAAAGAAATAGTAAAAGAAGATGGGTACAGTTTATTATTAACAGAAAAAGGGCAAATTGTCCATAAGAGTCTCATTCGAAATTAACAACATTTTATTGATTTATTGATCATACAGGTTATTGACGATTGTTGTTGCAGAAGTGCAGATTTACGACTACTCACATTCTGAATTTGTAACTATTCACACCGGGACAGCAAAAATTCAAAACGGAACATTTAAAATAATTCACTATTGACAACTATGGTTGATGTCATACGGAAACGACGTACAAATGCGAACGCATTTTATCAAACTTGGTACTGGAAAGCAAAAGTTCATTGACGAGATTGAAGCTCAACAAACTAATATCCAAGAGTTCCCCCGATATCATAGCTAGTGCTTGGAAATGGACTGCTTGAAAACAACAACGACCAATCATCAACAGACTAATCTCAGACAAAATAAACGAACTGACTAACAGAACGAACGAAATAGCTAAAATAATAAAAACAGACCAGACCAGGCTCCCTCCCCCACCTGGATAACAATTTTGCCGCGATGTGGGGCTTAAGTGTACTTCGATTCCCTCTGTGACCCAGAGTGAATTGGAGTGCATGACTAAAGGTTACCCACTTTCTGGGTCTGGCGCGCAGGACGCTGGCATCAACCCACCTGCGGATGTCAAGAGTACTCTGAGTGCTAGCATCAGGGCATACAGAACACGCAGATCAGCCATGCGGATCATTGCTGGACCAACCCGGCTCTCCCTTCAGATCGACTGAACTAAACGCTCCACTCCAACCTCCCAAATGCTCCAAGGTGGCCACATCGAAAATGCTCCCCTACAAGACCCCGTTTGTCTACGCAGTCCCTTCCAGGCCTCTCAGTGAGGTATTAAAGGAAGGTCTAACGTGGACGATCATTGACCAGAGCCACCCTGATGGTTCCATTGAATATTCAGAATACTGGTAAGCCTAGGACTTGTGATTGTTTACCGGAGAATTTCCGCTTTGCACGTTTGAACGACTACCAGAAGTCGTCCAATATTTAGGTTTTTCGCAAATATTACTATTTCGCTTTGCACAAATATTAGCCAACTTCCGGTAGTTGGTTTAGGGGAAAGAGGACATATTTTTCAATAAACACTTAAGATCCAACAAAAATATTGAAAATTTTTGACTTAAAGTTCATTTGATAAGACAACATATATAAAATTTAAGACTCAGTTGTTGTACTCTTTAAATAATAACTACTATAATTTTTGTCCGATTTTATCCAATCTCTCCCCAAGAGAATGCACTTTTAGAATATCACCACATGTTTTAAACTTTTTAATTAAAATTTGCAATTAAGAATGGCCAAACTTGAAAAATAAGAAAAAAATCATGTGTTCCAAGTTTAACCCATCAAAATTCATATCATGTAGACCGTTTAAAAGGCTAATCTCTCCCCTTTCTAAAAAGCTTTGGATTTTTAAAATAGGTTCAAACATATTTTAGGAATCAATAATTTTGTGTCAAAAGATTAGAAAAACCGTTTTTGTTAAATAAAACAAATTTTGATAGTTTGAGTACAAAATTTATTTTTGAATTATACTCAATCAATGTGAATGACTTAGATTAGGTAACCACTCGGGGGTATTTAATTTTTTGTGTTTTGTCGCAGTGTTATAGCTAATAGGGGTGACAAACCAACCTTCCTTACTTCGAATAGAAGAGAAGTTTTGGACATCACACTGGTCAGCTCCAATTTCTTTGAGAACTTTATGGACTGGTTTGTATTTCGGAAATGTTCTTTTTCCGACCATAGATACATTACCTTTAATATTGACACGGTAGAGTCTCCACTTAGGACAATCCTTCCGGTCAATAGGAGGAACAAAAATTGGACCGTCTTTAGGGAGGGACTGCGTAGCAGCCTTCCCTTGACTCCCAACTATTACGACCCCTTTTGATATGGATAGAGCCGTCGGCGGCGCTGAGGCGGGTGGCCACATCCTCTGTCAATCCCTCCATCCACAGGGGCAGGCAGAAACCGCCCTGGTGGAACCAGGAGATCAATGATCTACATCGATCCAGTGGCAAGCTCTTTAACAGGGCTAAGGCCACAGGCGAATGGTCGATCTAGGCCAAGCAAAAGGAACTTAAACACACTGTAAGGCGGGCGAAAAGGGCTGCGTGGAGGAACTCTGGAATCCTCTGCTGAAACTAGTCATCTTCGAAAAATTCTGAGTTCCACACACAAATCTCTTGACTGCATCCAACGGCTTAACGACTGCTGGACTGCGTCCAATCTAGAAACGCTTGATCTGCTTCTTGACACTCACTTTCCAGGTAGTATCACCTTTGACGGCCAAGCCCTTTAACAGGGTAACGAACCACCATCCGGAAATTACTCCCTAACTCTTACCCCGGACCAAGTGCAGTAGGCTGTTAGATCCTCTAAACCATTCAAGTTCCCAGGACCGGATGGTATCATCCAACATGCGTACACTAGGGGTAAGTCAGTGGAGACTGCTCTATACTCTCTTATCTCTGGGTGGAAAGGTCCATGCACGTTAAAGAATACACTCTGTCCATTTTTCTGGACATTGAAGGTGCATTCAATAACGTCGACCCGGACGCTATAGTTAGGGTTTTAGTTCTCTCAACCTGGGGCAGGAACTGATCAGGTTTTTAGAGCTTCTCCTTAAGTCGAGAATAGGGGGCAACATTGTCAGAGAATGGTCTGCAGAGGTACTCCGCAAGGCGGTGTTCTATCTTCACTTCTCTGGAATCTTACAGGCAACTCACTTTTAAGAGCGCCGGAATTCCGATATGATACTATTCCGACCTTCATCCTTCCAAGCATACGCGGGACCAGACTTACGTTGAGTCCCGAGGTTAAATATCTGGGCCTGGTCCTCGATCTCAAACTCAACTGGGAGGTGAATCTAGCTGATAGGGCACGTAAGGATGCCTGTGCTGCTTACTGCAGAAGTAGAGCAGTTGGATCCAGATGGGGCCTTCGTCCGAGGATCATGCACTGGATATATTTTGCGGTTAACAAACCCAACCTCCTATATGTTTTCTGGTGGACTGATGTGAACAAACAACACAACGTTATACTTCTTGGTAAGGTCAGAAGATCTGCGGTCAGTTATATAACGAAAGTCTTGTTCACAATGCTTAACTGGCTTCCTATTGTGCTTCTCACTAAACAAGCAGCTAAGTTTGCTCCGACAAGACTGTCTCGTTGGCACATTGTCACTCCTCTATTTTGGAGGTTGATCCGGTAGCCCCATTGAACATTGATAATCTCCCTGCGGAATATTGTCTTCACAGGTGTTTTCGCTTTTTGATTCCGTGTAGGGACGACTGCGACCTTGATGCGGTCATCCCCGCGGAACTATTGGATGTATACACCGACGGCTGTAAACTCGATAATGGGATTGGTACCGGAGTATACTCCGGGAATTTGGACCTAAACATTTCTCTCCGGCTGCCGGATTACTGTAGTGTGTTACAGGCGGAGGTGATGGCCATTTACCGGGCCGCTTCTCGTCAACTGTGCTCCTTTCACACACGTTTAAGTCTTCTCCGACAGTCAGGCCGCCATAAGATCTCTGTCGAGTGTTGTGAATAACTCTAGGATTGGTAGGGAATGTCGTCGCTGTTTTAACCTTCTTTTTGGGCGCTTCAGTGTTTCACTGGTCTGGGTCCCCGGACGCAGTAACATTACGAAAAACTGTAGGACCGACTAGCTAGCCAGAGCTTTCGCACTCCTTCCGGAATCCTTTTCTACCGACGTGGGTATGCCACTTGCCTCAGTCAAGTTGGCCATTGTGAGGAGATTCTTTCGAGGCGTCAACCTATTGTGGGTCAATGAGGACACCTGCTCCACTTGGCCCCTGATGGATAGAAGGCGTACCAACCAATTACTTGGACTTGGTCGTGGCATCATCTTTATCACAGTGGCCATGCTTACAGGTCATTGAGTTATGGGTAGACACGCGGAAAGGATGCGGCTCCTATTTGACGGCATCTGCCCTGGGTGCAGATCCGTTGAGAAAGAGGAGACTGTCAACCACTTTCTTTTTCAGTACCCATCTCTTGCCAGGTGCAGATATAAGTTATTTGGCTCTCCATTTCTTGTCAGCTTGATGGAGCTATCATCAATTGATGTCAAGGATATAGCTTCGTTCATCAAACTTTCTGGCTGGTTTTCCAGCGTAGAGTAGTTGTGCTTTTTTATGAGGCCCTTGCGCTGACCAACTTCTTCCTATTCCCTGGTTTGGCTGAACTTGGTCAGTACAGAGACTACGCTTACCTGTGGCATCACAACAGGCCGCTATGCGTGCTGAAGTGAGCTTTTTTATATCAAATCAATCAGCAAGAGCCCTCGGGAGCCGAAAATCTTCGGCTCTTTACACACACGTTAAAAGGAGCGTAAAATTGCATTCAGTTGCTTGTCAACTTCTAAAGAAGTAGATTCATGTCGCTGTTTTTCAGATTTCAACTATACACCCAAAGAAATATTACAGTAGGATTCACTGTTTTCCAATAAGATTCACTAATAATAATGAGAAAAGATTTCCAAGAATATATGTCAATTTTTCTCTATTTTCCACTACATATACATATTATTAGGTTACACTTGAAAACATTAGGTTATATAACAAAATATTACGAACAATTTTCCTGTGGGTTATATACATGCTTCTCACAGATACACTCACATTTTCATCATGTTCTCTTTATGCCGACCTCTGTACAAGTTAAGGTTAAAAATATTTATTGCAAGGTAGTTGGATCAAAGGTCATTACACTTAGGATCTAATTCCGTTTAATTATGTTGCAATAGTATTTTTATAAAAATATTGCTGAGGTTGTGTCTGGGGCAAATTTAGTTAAGTTAGCATAATTAATCATTATAATAAAAAATTGTATCTTTAAAACTTCAGTCAATAAAAAAAGATAAGATAATAAAGATTTTTTAATAAGAAATGTAACTAATTTCCTTAATTGACGCCAGAGCAGGGACCCGCGAATTTTTTTTCGGACAAACAAAAATATTAAAAAAATTTAATAACGTATAAAATACGGTTCAGTTCGGAAAATAAACAAAGGGCCCCTTAGCAACTTTCAAGGAAGACGAACAGGAACTAGAAACATCCAGTAGATGCTTCATCCTTAGGAAAGAAGACGAAGAAAATGAAAAACGTTTACCTTTTAATGTAGGTAATTATTACAAAAAAGTAAATAAATAAATTACTAAATTAAGAAAAATTCCAATTAAATGAAAAATTGCATAATTCTTATTAAATCTAAAACAAAAAAAGAAAAAGAATATCCTTAAGAATAAGACAAATTCAAAATAAAAACTAGTGCTGAATTTTAATTAAAAGAAATGTAATAATATATCTTACAAAAAATTGAAGAAAAATTTTAAGGGGTAATTGAATTTAAAGGGAAATAATGATAATTTTTGAAAGTAAAAAAAAGAAAATGTTGCGATTCCTACGGGACCCTCCAACAGTATAAATAATAAAAGAAAATATTATTTATCCATATATATATATTATATATATATTAAACAGCAACAAATAGTGTTTATAAGAAATCTATCAAAAAGTAAAAACTGTTATGATTCCTACGGGACCCTCTAACGGTAGAAATAATAAAATAAAAATTTTGAAAATATATTTATATATAAATAAAAAATATTTTGTAAATTTGTATATTGAGAAGAAATTTAAAAATATATTCAATAAATTATAGGACAGTTAACAAGGAAAATAAATATAAAATATCAAACCCCAACAATTTAATCCGGCCTCCTATCCTACCCTCTGCTGCCGTATAAGAAAATCAGGTTACATTTAATATGAGGGAATTAGAGACAGAAATACGCAGAATAGTGACTGAATATATTCGAGACCAGCTTATTGCAAATAATAATAATAATAATTTTCAAGTTGACCAGGGTCAAACTATCAGTCTTGAACTCAGGGCAGAAGTCGAGTGGCCTAGACAGGGTACCGGACGTGGTTAGGTGCATGAGAGAGTTCGCCGGTCAACCGAGCGAATACGGTTCCTAAAGGAAATCTTTGGACCGTATTTTTTTGGATATCTAAGCATAATTAGAAACAAAATTGTTGGCAGTACAGACGCTATATAAGAGTCCAATAATACACCCTTAAATTGGGAAAGTATATTCCGCTGCCTAACTCTGCAATATGCTGATTCGCTTAATCAATCTGCATTTTATCCAGAATTAGCACATATCCACCGCCACCTCAACCAAACAAAAGGTCAAATTATTTTGAAAAACGAGATCAACCTTCTCAAGATTTAAGGAATTATCAAAATCAAGGTGCCATTCCAAAATATAATCAGAACCACCAAAATAACTATGCACCACGAAGACCTTTCTTTCCTCTACCTCAGCCCAAGCCAGAGCCTATGGACGTAGATCAAAGTATAGATACTTGAATCGTTCATATCAGGACGAAACTTCGGAAGAAATTAAATGACAAAACAGACTACGGTTATGACAGTCTCGAAGAAATTCATTTTTTAGATTAAATTCGTCAACCCTCCCATATTTGAGTGTAGGATAGACAGTGGAAAAATTTTAAAATTTTTAATAGATTCAGGCTCAAATAAGAATTATATATGAACATATGGTATGAAATTCGATTTCATACCAATACCAATATGGGGACGAATAGATGTACCAGTAAAATTTTATTTATTACCGGAATTAAAAACATTTATCCATGTTTGTAGCAAAAATCATTTTTCCCACTTTCAAAAAACCTTTTTTTTGTTTTGGGATTTGATAAAGAACATACCAAAGCTAATAATGTCATATTTTGTTTTTCTAAAAAATTAACGAAGACTGTTTAGCGGATGTTCAAAATCATTGTTCGTGAGCAAAGTTTAAAAACAGTATATACCGTGTGATTTGGAGGATATTTTAGGTTCTGTAAATTGTTGAAACACGGACATAAATTTATATTAAATAAAGAAAACAATAGTGAAAGTGAGAGTTTTATTGTTTTAGAAAAAGATTTTGTATAAAAATAATTTTTTTTGGCAAAAAATCTCATAATTCTGATATAACCTTTAATTAAATATTTTCCGAAAATTGATTTTTGGATAAGCTTTTAAAAAATGGCCAAATTCGGCTGCGTTAAAATAATTAAAAACGTGTTAAATGAAGAGTTTTGAGTTTATTTTGTCAATTTCATGTTGCGATTTTTTGCGTTTTTAAGAAATATAATTTTTTGTAGGCAGCCTCCGCTGGCAAAATAGTGAACTTGCAGAAATTTGGTCGAATGAGCAGGAGAAAGAGAATAAGAATGCTGCTGTTTACAATTTTATTGCTAGTAAAATTGGATACGGCAAAATTTTGAATGAGGAATTGGGTCATGTAAACGAGAAAGACCAATTTTTTGGTAAAAGAATCGCGAATAGATGGGAGGAATCGCACAGGAAAATAGTCATATTTCAGAAGCCAAATGCGCTCTGGCTAATCGGTGAATTTATTATGGCAATTAAAACTCCTCAAACTGGAACTTCAAGAGGACGTCTGAAGAAAGAGCATCCTGAGAAATTTGAGCGAGCTAAAAGGAGAGATGCGAGGATCACTCGAAAGATGTAAGTTATGAAACAGAGCTGCTAGTTTGTGCAGCTTCAACCTCGGCACGAAAGCAAAATCAAATACAATGGCAGCAATTCTCAAACAAACACTAGCCAACAAGGCCATCGAAAATAAGAAAAGTTATACTTACTGCAGACGAAACTCCAGTTCGCTTATCTGCAGACGAATCACTAACCTTTTTATTAAATTTTTGCCAAATACTGCCAAAATAATGATGGGAAAATACCCTTGGCTGTCAATGACTGCAACAGTACACAAAGTTTTAATTTATTCCACAGAAGTCATTGAGAATACTGTACTGCCGGTGAGCTGTTTTGGAGAAGACGCTACTGAGTCTTGTAAAAAGCCTTACAAGTCTGATAGACTTTTAATAGGGTTTTTTACATGTCTGATCTGCTTATTAAACGAGTGGAACAGAGAAAACATGTGCAAACTCCACCAGAAGTTTTTAACATGTTGTGTACTCCTGAATTATCTGAAGAAATGAGCGACAGTGAAGATGAGTATGAAGATAGCTTGGACACTATGTTTATAATACACATACGAAACTGGATTAAATAAAATTACTTTAGATAATGTAATGTAAATCAAAAGTGTAAATATCTTTATTAAAAAATAGTTTCTTCTCATTCAAATCTGTAAAAAATTTAAAATTTTGGTCACCATATTGGAATTTTACTTTAGATTTGAAATCAGCTTCCTCAAAAACCCCCGTAGTCCCGTAGTAAATCTGTTGAAAATTTAAAATTTTGGTCGCCATATTGAATTTGAAAAATCGTACTTCAGATTTGAAATCAGCATCTTAAAAAACCAAAATGTAGTCATTCTACCTATAATGCATTGTCGGAAACGATACTCTTAATGACCTTGATGCCGTTATTCATACTAGACATAACTACCTGAAGTTAGGAGACGGAAAGAAAGTTTTATTTACTTAAAGCTTTTTTACCCTATTCATTTTTCAGCACCGGACGAAAAACTGACGTACACCACAAAAATTGTAGGAGAAGTACGGACGAGAACAGAAGACCCCATATATTCTAAAACATATCTTTATCCAATGAGTTTAAAAAAAGAAATCGAGACTCAGGTAAAAACCCTGTTAGAAGATGGTTTTATTAGGCCACCGAAGTCCCCATACAATTCACCTGTGAAGATTGTTCTCCAAAAAATGGACGCAAGTGGACAGAAAAAGTTTAGAATGGTCATAGATTACCGAAAGTTAAACGCTATTACTATCGCAGATAAATATCCCTTATCAGAAATTAAAGTACTTCCTCAGTTAGAAAGAAGCAGTTTTAGATTTAGAAAGTGGTTTTCACCAAATACCTTTGAAAACTAGACACATACAGAAAACTGCATTTTCTATTAACAATGGTAAATACGAGCTCACTCGATTACCATTCGGACAAAACAAAGCACCAGCGATATTTCAACGTGCACTGGATGACATTTTACGTCCTCATATCGGTGTTTGGTGTTATGCCTATATAGATGACATAATCATTTTTAGCCCAAATTAGAATCAGCATGTCAGGGATATTATAGAAATATTTCATACTTTGCACGAAGCTAACATGAAAGTTCAGCTAGACAAGTGTGAAGTTGAAGCTATTGTTAATTTTCCATATCCAACTACATAGAAAGCTTTACGATCGTTTCTAGGTCTCTCTGGATATTATCGTCACTTCGTATAGGATTAAGCTAAAATAGCAAAACCCTTGACAAACCTCTTAAGAGGGGAAGCTGGACGCGTGTCAAAAAACCAGTCAGGAAAAAAATTAATACGATTAGATGAAACAACGAAAACCGCTTCCATAAGAATAAAAAATATTCTGGCTTCAAGAGATGTAATATTGACCTTCCCAGATTTTAATAAAAGTTTTGAATTAACTACAAACGCTTCGAACTATGCGATATAAGCTGTTCTTAGCCAAGATAAAAGACCGATTACATTCATATCTAGATCACTGAATAAAACTGAAGAAAATTATGCTGCCAAGGAAAAAGAAATGTTGGCCATAATTTGGGCATTGGATCCCTAAGGTACTACTTATACGATCGTGCTAAAGTACTTATTTATACAGATCATCAACCTCTCACGTATGCCTTGAGCAATAGGAACAACAACGCTAAAATGAAACGTTGGAAGGCTATATTAGAGGAGTATAAATATGAACTTCACTATAAATCTGGAAGGAGTAAAGTGGTAGCGGATGCTCTTTCAAGAAACCCACACAATAAGTCTGTCGATATCAACGCCTTAACGGCTACTGTACACAATGATGATAGCTCTGGTGCAAATATAATTTCATTAGTAGAATGTCCAGTTAACTTGTTTAAAAACCAGATCATGACGATGCAGAATTTATTTACAAAACTTTAGATGACATGACGGACGACAATAATAGACAAGTCATAATAAACTCGGACTTTTTAAATTAAATTAATTATATTACAAGAGTTATAAATAAATTTTCAAATGTAGTAAGAAAGGATAGCTCAATTGTAAATGAAGATATAGAAGTAATTAGGAATAAAATAAGACTAATTAAAGAATCAATTGTGAATGTAAAGTATGCCAGTCAATGGGCAAATAATAATGTAATAAACTCATTTCTGTTAAATAAAAAAGAAATGGCACTGGCCACAAATCAGTTAGAAACTGAAAAATGCCCTTCAGCAATATAGAAGAGGCATTAGAACTAGCTAATGTTACTGTTTTAGCAATTTTTGAAATCTTATATATGTAATTAAAATTCCTATAACTGATTCAATTTGGTATGATAACATAATTGTAAAACCTCTAATAAAAATAATTTTGTAATAAACTTAAATTTTAAAGAAATATTAACAAATAAAAATGAATTTATGCAATTAAAAATAATTGTAAAAATTATAATAAAACTAAATTATATAAAAATAAGGCAATATAATAAAAAATAAGGCAAGCAGACCACGGGTCAGTAAAAGTCAGTCAGTCCCTTGTGTGAAGACGCGGAGAGTTTGAAGAGAGTAAGCGGTGTTTGAAGATTTCCGTTACAAAGATCTATAGAACAATTGTCTAGTAATTGTTATTGTTTATTGCAAAGGGCCTAAAGCCTCAGTTATTCTGACGTAACGTAATCTAACAGCAACAGTAAGAAACAGCTGATTGCTTTTGTTATGCATAAAGCAATACGAATGGTAATAGAAATGTAATGTAACGTAACCGGAACGTAAGAATCTGTAAAAAAATACATTTTTACGTGACATTTGTTTAGCAGTGTTAACAATATGTCAATATTAAAAACCACCAAAACTGGAAATTGAAATTATAAACAGAATTAAAGTTATGTAAACCTGTATGTGGAATTTCTTTAAATAAAATATGACATATTTAAATAAAACCTAAATTAAATAATTTATTTATTATTAGCTTTTATATTTAAATAAAAATAAACACTATTCACTATTGCATTATGTAGGTAGATATTATTTTTATTTTAAATTAGAAAAAAAAAAATATTTTAAATTAGAAAAATATAGTTATCTATTTTTAACTAATTAAAGCGTTCGAAAAGCATTCCAGTTTGCATTTTACTTTTACTAGAGACGATAAAAACGCTTTAACATTCGTAGAGATATGGTTTCCGAAATACCTGACCTTTTTCTATGGGATAAAGTACTAAACTTACTTGTCTACTTATATGGAAAATATAAACAACAGCATTAAATTTTTTGTTTATCTTACAGAAATGGTATAAATAACTTTTAATAATTAGCTTTAAACAAACATAAAATCGTTGAAATGAATCTAAAAATGCTGTAGTGATAATACTGGTCAACAGCTGACAACAGCTGAATTAAAGAAAAACAAATGGCGCCATATTAAAAGTTAAAAAAAGTTGAGCGAACGAAGTGTTTAAAATTATTATTATTAAATTTGTTTGGAAACATTTAAAAAACTTAAACTCAAAAACATGTCTAAAATTTTGTCTTCCACTTTTTACAATTTATATTTCTTTATTTATGTTTGTTTATTTCTTTTGTTGTTTTGTATACATAAAAACATATGACACGTTTTTACGTTCCATAATTGCACTTAAATTTTTACATTCAGTAGACGTTGCTGTTACATTACATTACATTACATTACGGCAGAGTAACTGAAGCTTAAAAAAAGGAATAACTAACAAAGCAATTGTTGTTGTTAGAATAAGTTGTGAACAGTGGCACACAGAATTGTGCGAACAATAAAGAATTTTAATTATAGTTAAACACAAATATATATTTATTTTATTTGCAATCTACGAGCTCATATTTTAAACGTTTTTCAAAAGGTAAAAGGTACATACATATATATCAGAGGTCGGCACAATGAAAACATGATTAAAAGTGACTGTAGTTGTGATAAGGATGTGTATAACTCAGCAGAAAATTGTTAGTAATATTTTCAAGCGTAATCTTAAAATATGTATATGTAGTAGAAAATACAAAATGTGCAATACACAGCGCCAAATCCCTAAAGACAGCGTATTGTCAAATGTTTTTTCAAAAATCGAGATAATTTCTCTCTGTTATTAGTGAATCTCATTGAATATTAATGAATCCTACCGTAATATATCTTTGGGTGTATAACCGAAACTGAAAAAAGCGATATCAATCATCTTTTTTAGTAGATGACAAGCTACTGAAAGCATTTTTACTCTCTTTTTTTACTAACATTGTTGATGTTTGTGTCGTATGTGTGTAAAAAACCGAAGATGTTTTTGGCCTGTAGGCTATTGTTGCCGACCCATTTAATGCATGACAACTATACTCTCTATCCACTGTTGCCGGATTTGCCGATTTATCGGCATTTTGCTGATTTTTGACTATGAAAAAGAACAAAGTTCGATGTTCCGATTTTTCCCTCAAAACAACGATGTTTTGAAAATTATATGTTTACACCACTCTTTCCGTATACGTATGTGTTTGTTATGAATAATAAGAAGAAAACTATTATTTTTTGATGTGTAATAAATGTGTGAAAAGAACAACAACGATTGACCGTTATTTTTTCATGAATACTTCATTGTTGATAATTTTGGTAGTTTTGCTTAAGTTTTCATATACGATCTAGCAATAATATAACCAAATATATTAAAAAATACTTAGAAGAAATTGTTTTTGATTGTCTGCAAATATTTTTTATATTTTGAAGAAAACAACTTAAAAACATAAACATAAAGGAGAAAATGTTAAGATATTTAACCAATGGTAAGTTAATACAATTTGTAATTGAAATAGAACCAAAAATAATTATTTTAAACATTATTATTACAGTTTAGACAAAACTAATGCAGAAGACCCTGAAACATCATCTGAAAAGAAAAAGAGGAAGATAAAACATGAAAGGATCAATGATTTAAAAATAAAGTAATGGGCCGAAAAAAGAGGTCAAAAAGTGTACTGCAAATTTTGCAACACTGATCTAAAGGCATCATCTGGAAAAACGCATTTAATGGCGCATGCAAATAGAAGGAAACATTTGGATGCTTAAAAGTCACTTGTCAATAATCAACAGACAATTGATACGATATTTTCGGCAGAAAAATTTGCATCTAAAAGATGCATAACATTCCATTTGCTGCTACAGATCACATGACGAAGGTATATCAACAATCTCTTCAAGATTCGAATGCTGCGAAAATAATTTTAATTATTTAACACCTATTTATAATGTATAGTATTATTTTTTTTTTTTTTTTTTTTTTATGCAATTAATTTTCTAATAAAAATCTGATATTTTATTAAAAAATAAATATGTCTATTTCCCTGTTTTTGACGATTTCAAAATTACTTTTACGATTTTACCGATTTTTATATCTAGATTTGACGCTTTTTTTTTTTGCCAAAATTAACTGGAAACAGTGATCTCTATATATTTTATGTACGGTAACCTCCACGTTTCAGAAGAAATGCAGCTACTGTGGTGTAAATCATACTTCGAACTATAGAAGTTGCTCAGTTTAATGTTAATAAAAAAACTGCAAATTTTAATCAAATGGCAGCTAGCGACATATTTATGTTGGTAATTGGAGCAAGCAAACTTCCCAGTCAATTGACAGTAATATATCTTAACAGCGCTAAAGTCGGTGTCAACTAAGCAAGCATCCAATGGCACATTTAAAATAGCACATTAAAAATAAAATCGAATACTTATTTCTAAGAAAATAAATTGACCTAATCCGAAACAGGTTTGACGTTGAGTCTATTTGAAATATCAGGTTACACATTACATAATTATAAGTCCCCACAAGATAGAGCATGGAGTGGTTTAAGTATTCTAATTACTTAAACAACTTTTGTTGTGCGATCTATTTGAAGATTTTGAAAGCAACTACCGTATACACTGAAAAAGTTGATCAAACATTTGTAATATCCTTCTAAATCTTACAATACAGGACACCAATATAAAACTTTGTATAAAACTCTAGGTCGGTGATTTCTAGCAGCTGTCTACAGTAATGTCAAACACACCTTCCGTTAATCTTGTCTTGTTACTTCTAGATATCGACTCGTGCTTAATACGATATCTACAAAGGCTTTGAAAGGTATGTTAAGAAGACAACCAAATTATTTTGCTTGGGATAGACAGATAATACTAGATGTTATAGGCTTTAGAGTGAAGAAAAATATGTCCAAAAACTGGTTAATAAACGCGTTAATTTAAAAAGCTTTCAGCTCTCATAGCACAGAAACTAAACGGCAAAGAATGTCAATCTTCAATTTCAATATCAATATTGGCTTCTCATCTTGCAAGATGACAAATTTTAGAATTTCAAAGTTCGGCATCTCTCACTAGTTTAATGTATGCACTGGATTCTACACTAAAGACAAATTATTCTTTAGAAGTGTGACAAAAAACGCTTAATCCTCGTTTATGACATTGCGTTTCGGAAATAAACGATGCTGAGAAAGGTGCATTGTTTATTGCATTTTTACAATGCTCTGACCGATTATCCATCTTCTGTTAGTGTGCTTCGTGTACCTTAAATTTTCAGTTTTGACTAATTCAGTACGCTATTGCCGGACTCAACCCGAAGAAAGCTCTTAGTGTAGACAAAATCAATAACAAGAGTCACTAAAGAGTCTATAGCTGAGTTCCCAATCATGGGGAAATGGTCTCACATCATGGCATTTGTAAATGTTGGGTATTTTTTTACCATACGCTAACAAAATACACAGAAATACCCTTGCCACGGCTTGGCAAATATTCCACACTGAGAACCATAGTTTATATTTGCCATACTTAAGCAAATGAACAGCTGATCATAAAAATAAAGTCGCAAGAAAATGGAAACGTGCAACACAAAGAAACAAATTAAAAGAGAAAAGCCGAACAGAAAATGGACAAAGGACGAAATAACTAAAATTATAAATTATCTTGAAGTTGCTCCACAATTAGAGATAAAAATTTTCAGTAGCTGTGAAACAAACAGCCTACAACAAGTGTTGTTAGTTATGTGTATTTTAAAATAAATAGGCACCAACGGCCCAAATTTTTTATAAAAAATATGTTGAAAGAAGTGGCATTGACACAATATGGTAATTCGATATAAGGTAAGGCATTTAAAGGCCTTTTTCAAAAAAATCAAATGATTGGCGTAATTCTACGTATGTGTTGAGTGGTTTGCAATGTGTTGCAAACAAAAACAAAACAAAATAAAACCGTTCACAATTAATGGCAAATATTTACAATGGTATAAATTTACCATCTAAATGCCCAAGATTGAGAACTGAGCTAATACGATACTTAAACCTGGCATTGATCATACGTTACCGGAGTCAGACAGGGTTTTCTTATTATCCACACTGTCAAAATGAAATGAAATAAAATTTGAAAATTTCGGATCTCTAAGTTAACACCAATATCAAGCCCTCAATTTGAAGGAGATTTGAAGTGCAGCAATATTGCTTTTCACTTTCTGTAGAGGTTTGTCAAGCATTTGACAGAATTTGTAACGAAGGACTAATACATAAATTAAAAATTAGTTTTAGTGCTCTCCAGTGAATTTCAGCCAGTGTGGATGAGTACCACCAGTCGGTACATTTATGTCCACTTTTGAATTTAATGTATACATACTTTGCATATATACATGGAACAGTCAAACTCACACTTTCGCCTTTATTTGCACAAAGTTAACCTTCCACGAGGCACCTTTACACCTATAAGAACATTTATTTTATTTATTTATTAATTAATTAGACTACAATTACAATTAGTTGAGGAACATAGACCTTATGCTCAGTGCAGTGTAACAGACTGGAGTCTATGATGAGAATCGAACGCTCTACCCTCACGCTAATAATCCAGTACCCTACCCACTAGACTGCCAGGGCACCCACCTATAGGAACAAATTTTCAAGCTATGAAGGGAAATACATGTGTCCCACCATTCGAAAAACCATTAAACATTGCCACAATATTAACTTATAAAGTGTTTCGGAATTCACTTTGATAGACGTCTAATTTGGAAATTTCATATATGGTAGAAAAAAAATTAGCTCAAATTAAATGTAATCTCCTTCAAATGTACTGGTCAAATTTTAGAATTTCATACGTGAAAATGAGTGAATTCAATTCACTTCTAAAACTAACATGTTCATATCCTACACAAATTTAGAGAACTGACTCATATTCGCATATAGAAAAAATTCGAAGATGTTAAAACAAGATGTTAAAACAAGATACGTAAACATACATACGTAAGCATCTTAACATCAGTTAAAGCAGAAATTAAAAAAAAATTGTGAGGTATTTCTGATATAGAATTATCTTATTCACATTATTTAAAAAGGAGAGATACTGCAGCTCTCATCACTGCACAAGATATATAATTAACTACGAAAACTGAATTTAGTGTTGCCTGAAAGTAAGTAAATTTTATATTAGATCCTATTCTATATATCTCATATAGAAGATACAATAAATAAATTAAATTTTGAAAAATAGTAATGCGCACTGTTGTTAACAAGTTAATATATTTTAAAGCAAGAACAAAACCAGAATATTGACAGCATTCACTTTTTTGATTTTGGCATAAAGCTTTATCGTTTCTATACGGCAGAAAATAAAAATGCACATCATTATTGTAATTGCACTCGCGGTAATATGAACACTCTAAAATTTGAACACCCCCAAAATATTAACATTTTTTCATAACCATTGACTATGAAACTATGAACTTTGTACAAAGTCTTTAAAGTTTGATTAGGGTTTTTTATTTTTAAAGCGTACAAATATTAGTTATTACATGTACGCGAACGCAACTACATGGTCAATAATAAAAGTGCTACGTAAACGTAAATAGTTTGCGAAATACATATGCATACAAAAAGCACAAATTTTTAACTTTATTTAGAAAAATATGAAATTTTGGAAAATTTACAAAAAGGTGCAAGTGTTACTAATTTAGGAAAGAAATATGGAGTAATGAAGTCTACAATGTGTGGAATAAAAAAAAATAAGAATTCTATTTCAAAATGTGTCAACAATACATTTATTGGACCTGGAAAGAGAAAAACTGTACCCAAAAATGGAAAAATCTTTGTATCGATGGTTTTTGTGTATGATTGATAAAAAGATTTCGATTAGTGAATTGATTTTAAAAGAAAAAGCCAAGGAACTTCATTATAAAATTAAAGAAAACAACCTCTTTTCCAACAATTTAAGTCATTTGTAAATATGAACAATTTCGAAATTATGAACAGGTTTTGTTTCAATTAGTTCATATCATCGCGAATGCACTACATTTTTTTTTTTTTTTTACAATTTTTGATTAACTCTAACCAAACTTTGTTATTTTTTCCTTAATTTGCAAATGTGGAGTTTTTTTCTTATTTTATTTTGCTTGTCAAAAAACGTAATTTTGAACATGATAAATTAGANGTATGTATATTAGTCGAATATTTTCACACACAATACGCATGTATTTGCAAATTTTCAAATTTCAAATATAATAACGAATGTCCGTACACTGAATTTGGAAATGAATCAAAGTGTGTTTAATTTGGAAGTATTGAAATATGTTTTCTCCCATTTTCATTTCATTTCACTTCCGCTAATTGCATAAAGAGCAGTCTTTTAGAATGTAACCCTGAGTGGCTATATTTTCTGTTTTTGATAACAAAAAATTAAGATACGAATTTTTCACACTAAAATACAGACGAACATTTTAATATTAGTATATTCTCGATATAATAAACATACATAATACATAATTAGCCATTATAACCCTTCAGTCAGGACGACGGCCTAGCTTCTCACACCACTTATGTTGTGTGTGTTAAATTTTATACATGAGTGGCGGGACCTACAGTTTAAAGTCGACTCCGAACGACAGATTTTTGAGAAACTTTTCATGACAATTTTATTTATTTCAGGTTTTTGCCAAAAATCTGCTGAGAGGAAATCGCCTGGCCTTTCGTCTAATAAGCCAACAAACTACCTACAGACTATGGCGACTACAAAAAATCCATCCCAAGAGCTCAAAAAACAAATAAACAAAACAGAGTAACAATCAGAGAGGGACAGAAATACTTTTTGTTTAGTAACATTTGCTATCCCTTTCACATTACGCCGTTAATGTGAAAGAAAAAAAAAATTTTTGGTAACCCCTGATTTAGGCTCATTTCTATATTTATTCACAATAGCGGGAGAATTAGTGCTAACAGTGATAGGATTTACGCTGGCAATGAGAGGATTAGTGCTATCAATATAATAACATACATGAAATATATGTTTTAAGAACTTATTGCATGAAATATAACGCGAAATAACGTTTTAATGACACAATTGTTAAAAAAGTAATGAACTGTTTAGTTTGGAAATGTTTATTAGGATGAAATTGAAAAAATTACAGATCAGAAATGTTGCTCCAGAAAAACTCATTCACTATTGAACAAACCGATAGATTGGGTTAAATATAAGAGGGCATTTGAAGAGTAGACTAAATATCTCTTCACTTTTCCAGCATATTGTTTAAACAATCGAAGATGTTTGATAGAAATAATTAATACATAAGTTAAGCCTAATTGATTCTAATAATATTTTGAGTGTATTGGAAAATTTGTATCTTATGATATTTTCAGAGCTTTTCAGCCGATAGTTTTTGTGGTGCTACTAGATAGTTCATTATTGATCCGGAGTCAAGTTTTAGTTAATATATTGAGTCTTTCGACAGAGATTTCATAACTTTGCCAGTCGATAACAGTCATCTTGTCAAATTAGTTGAATTGTTCGGGCAAATTACAGCATACTTTGCTTACCGAGGGGATAATTCGCGATATTGTGAATAAATTCTATCCCCATAGTTCAGTAAATGATCAATAAATACCTGTACTCGATTAAAAGGTTAGATTCTGTCTAAAAAGGGTCGCTTGTTTCAAGTACGTCGATTTCTGCTCTCCTATTTCATCGAAAAATCTTTTTCAGCAATGAGGCTCATTTCGAATTTGTAGGGCGTTGCTGTCGACAGCGGATGATTATAAACTTCTTCCTTGCTGTGGGTGATATGGACACCAACCACATATCATGTTATGTGCCACATAGCTAATTTTATATTGGATAATTTGCACTAGCATCTTGAGGCAATAGTCATTCAATTTTCAAGGCGAATATAACACATGTCATCGGTTTAATTCGGCTTGATTTGTGCTCTAGAATCATGGAAAATGAAAATTTGTATCAGTTTAAGGATGTTCTATTGCAAACATAATAGCTTTTATAATCTTTTAAACAAATACAAATTTTCAAGATATCTCATACGTAGTTTCTTTTATCTAAATTTAAAGATTGGATGCGCTTAAT